>SJYX01020927.1:342417-416070 GCA_006410675.1 Oreotragus oreotragus
AACCAACAAGGACCTATGTGTACCACAGGGAACTCTACTCAATTGTCTGTAACGACCTATATGGGAAAAGAATCTAAAAACAGAGTAGATATATGTGTATGTATAATCGATCCACTTTGCTGTACACCTGGAACTAACACAACATTGTAAATTGACTATACTCCAATAAAAATTAAAGGAAAAAAAAGAAGAAAGCACACACATTTCTGTAATATAAACTTTATCCAATCTGGGAAGCTTCATAAGGAAATGAAGACTCAAAGAAGTGGTTACCCCTGAGTGTTTCTATACGAGGTCTGATGAAGGGTGGAAAGTTGTGGGAAGTTTCAACTGGGAGTAACCCAGCAAGGACAGTTCCTTCAGATTCCCTCCAGTATCACTCTATCTGCAGAGAAAGGAATGCTCCTCTCCTCGGGTATGGAGGTGAGGGGCACCTCTAACCTGAGGGTCTTATGACCTACCTCGGGGGAAGGGCAGAGACCTTCCTGCACCTGCCATTTCTCAGATTCCTTCAGCTTAAAATATTCACTATGCCAAAGTGCCAGATGGGGTAGCGTGTCCTCAGTCCCATCACCAAGGACTCCATCAACTGTAAGGATGCAAGGAGCGCAGTCTTTGTGCACTCTTGCTAGAAACCAGTTAAATGACACTGGGGCCCCTGCCTCTGTCCTTGCTTCCCTCCTCATCTGCCTTCACACAGCAGCCAGAGAGATGCTTCCTGAGGTCATTCAAATTGCATCACTACCCACCCTCAGCTACCGTGGCTTCCTATCAAGCTTGGCAAAAATTCCGAAGTCCTCATCGTGACTGTCCAGGGCCCTCAAGAGCCTGGCGTCTCCTGGATCCTTCATCCCTTTCCTCCTACTGTGCCTCAGCTCCGACCGACTCTGTTTGTGCCCTGTCTGTGTCAGACACCCTCCTATCCTGGGGCCTTTGGACTTGCTGACTTTGTAAAAATGATTTTAATGGAAATTAGAGCTCCTTTACCCAATGAGCGCTTTAAAAGAAAACCCCGTTTGGAAGGAATGATTCTAAAGCTGAAACTCCAGTACTTATGCCACCTCATGCGAAGAGTTGACTCATTGGAAAAGACTCTGATGCTGGGAGGGATTGGGGGCATGAGAAGGGACGACAGAGGATGAGATGGCTGGATGGCATCACTGACTCGATGGTCGTGAGTTTGAGTGAACTCTGGGAGTTGGTGATGGACAGGGAGGCCTGGTGTGCTGCGGTTCATGGGGTCACAAAGAGTCGGACATGACTGAGCGACTGAACTGAACTGAACTTTCTTTTCAGGAGATAAGCATAGGATGTAAAAGAACTCTTATATATACTTGGAAAATGTAATGCTCTCTTATTGACTAAAAGCAAACAAAAACCGGTTACGATTTTTCTATCTATCGCTGCAACACTCACTGACAAAGTTGATACCAAATGAAGAAGACATGCATGCATATACATATGTCTGCTGCTCCCTTGTGTCCGACTCTTTGGGCCCCCGTGGACTGTAGCCTGATAGGCTCCTCTATCCCTCTATCCATGGGATCTTCCAGGCAAGAATCCTGGAGTGGGTTGCCATTCCCTTCTCCAGGGGATCTTCCTGACCCAGGGATCAAACCTGGGTCTCTCGCATTGCAGGCAGATTCTTTACCATCTGTGTCACCAGGGAAGGCCATAAACTTAGAAAATGTAAGCTCTCTCGCTGACTGAAAGAAAAAAAAACAACAGATTACTATTTTTCTATCTATAGTTGCAACTCACTGACAAAGTTGATACAAAATGAGGAAGACAACTCAGATTTTTAGATCTTGGAGAATAAAGGAATTTCCATTTCGAGTGCTTCCATTTATCTGCACATTCAGTTTGCAAAATTCTGGTACAAATAAAAAACACCAAAATAAAAAACAAACATACAAAATCCTACCCCCTAAAACACACCCCCAAAGCCCCCAACCAAAAGACAAACCCTGACGTGAACTAATCACATGCGGATTTCACGTGCTGTGCTCTTTTCTAACCACTGAATAGTTTTGAAGATCACTCCAAGCAAGTCACATGAAACCACACTTGGTGAAACCTGAAGTTCTAGTTGACTGTGTAACAGTTCTTTAAAAGACTGTTACATCACAATGGGCAGTGCTGGGAAGCCTCAGGGAGAAAGATATCAAAACAGTCAAAACCAATACAGTACTGTAAAGTAAAATAAAGTAAAAATAAAAATTAAAAAATAAAATAAAATAAAAAATAATAAAGAAAAAAAAATAAAGGAAATGAGAGCTCCTTTACCCCATGAGTGCTTTAAAAGAAAACCCCTTTCTTTGCAGGAGATAAGCACAGGATGTAAAAGAACTCTTATCTATACTTGGAAAATGTAATGCTTTCTCATTGACTAAAAGAAAACAAAAACTGGTTACTATTTTTCTATCTATAGTTGCAACACTCACTGACAAAGTTGATATAAAATGAGGAAGACATGCATACATATACATATGTCTGTTGCTCCATTTTGTCTGACTCTTTGTGCTGTGCTCTTTTCTAACCACTGAATAGTTTTGAAGACCACTCCAAGCAAGTCACATGAAACCACACTTGGTGAAACCTGAAGTTCTAGTTGGCTGTGCAGAGTTCTGAAGACATGCATACATATACATATGTCTGTTGCTCCATTTTGTCTGACTCTTTGTGCTGTGCTCTTTTCTAACCACTGAATAGTTTTGAAGACCACTCCAAGCAAGTCACATGAAACCACACTTGGTGAAACCTGAAGTTCTAGTTGGCTGTGCAGAGTTCTTCTTTAAAAGACTGTTACATCACAATGGGCAGTGCTGGGAAGCCTCAGGGAGAAAGATATCAAAACAGAATTCCTCTCAGAGGGCCTCAAGCTGCTTTCTTTAAAACTGTTTGAAAACACAAATATATTTGCTTTGTGTGTTCTGCACATTTGGGGGAATTCTGTCATGAGGCAGGTAAACTGTATAGTCCGTGGAGACTTCAGAGCTCTGCCAAAGGGACTTAGGGAGAGTAAAGAAAGAAGATCTGGTGAAACTGTGTAGGTTTGGAGGTAACTTACACACTGTAGTGAAAACGATAAAAAGTAAAATTCTATGAACTTCTAAAAAAATCAGCTGTAATCACACAGAAGGACTGTTGTACTTCAACATTATGCAGGTTGGTTCCACACTGTTTACAAAAGCCTCACGGAAGTGATTCCCCTTTCCTTGAAGAGACAAACTTTGGGAGATTCAAAGGCCGAGGTAATGGACTTTCTCTGAGAGGTTAATGCCAGTTTTTACAAAAGCAGAATCAGAACTTCAGACCTAAAGGGGTTTGAGCGTGCCACCCTCAAAATACAAGGGCAGAAAAATCACTGGAACTGAAAGCACACAAAAAAGAGGAAACACGGCTGAGCTCTCTGCCCTCCCCCAACTGCCTGAAAGCAGAACCAAAATTCCCCTTGTGAATTCCCTACCAGGGAATAAGCACCCGATCACTGGAGGCAGCATGGCACACAGAGGAGTTTACACAAACCATACTAGACGACCCATATTGTCCATCAGTTCCCCAGCTAAAGGACCTTCCCACAGCCGGCTGCCCCTAAAAGCCTAGAGCCATTTTCCTTGGTATTAGTTGGAATTTCACTGAAATTTGTTGTCTCTGCTCTCACAGCTCAGACGGTAAAGCATCTGCCTGCAATGCTGGAGATCAGGGTTCGATCCTTGGGCCAGGAAGATCCCCTGGAGAAGGAAATGGCAACTCACTCCAGTACTCTTGCCTGGAAAACCCCATGGATGACAGAGGAGCCTGGCAGGCTACAGTCCATGGGGTCACAAAGAGTGGGACACAACTGAGCGACTTGACTTTCTTGGTCCTTCTCTACAAATGGACTGTTTCTTAAAAGGTTGTCTAAGCCCAAGTTCTAACCATCCTTTTGAGTTACTCATCACTGAGTTTCTCCTGCAGGTATAGGTGCTGCACATGTAAATAAACTTGACTCCTCTCTGGTTCCTCTGTCTTTCAGCAGTTTTAATTTGCAGGGTCTCAGCTACAGAGTCTAGGGTGTTTTTTTTTTTTCACTCCCCTACAGATCTAAACACATGCCCTTGAAAACATGAAGACTCCCTAACATCAATAACCAAATGTCCTAAAGAGTTTTTGTACCCTGGAGAAATTGTGTGGAGGAAAAACAATGTGTGACTCCTATGACTGAGCAAGAGGGCTGGAAACAAAATTCTAGCTGGAATTAATAGGGGAACTTTCAGGGCTCAAGGGAGACCTGTAAAGTGCAAAGAGAAAAGACAATGGAAAACAACAAAGCTCCCATCCGCTGATGTGGGAGCTTGAAGACACTATTCTTTTAGTCCCATATCTCCAGGGCTGTATTTCTCAGGAGCCAGTATGGAAGCTGTCTCAGACAGGGAACTGGAAGGAAGAAAATCTAGCCGCAGTTCAAGTGTGACTATTTACGGTTGTGTTGCCGAGGTGAGCCACAGGACCTCTGTGGACGTTTCCTCAACTGTGAAGTGCACAAAATAACACTTTTATTAAAGGTGACAAAAGGATCAAGTGCAAGCCTTTGGAACTCTGATTGAAACTTCAAGTAACTTGAGGAAAGAAAACAGAAACGTTGATGCTGGGGCTACATCCCCATAGTAAAAAGTCAAAGTGTTGGTCGCTCAGTCATGTCTGACTCTGTGAGCCCACAGACTGTAGCCCGCCAGACTCCTCTGTCCATGGGATTCTCCCGGCGAGAATACTGGGGTGGGTTGCCATTTCCTTCTCCAGGCATTGCACAGATCCAGATGTAATTGTACCAGGGTGGGGTGTGGTCAAACTACCCCCTACAAAGCACAAAGAATGGTCAAACTACCGCACAACTGCACTCATCTCACACATTAGCAAAGTAAAGCTCAAAATTCTCCAAGGCAGGCTTCAACAAAACGTGAACTGTGAACCTCCAGATGTTCAAGCTGGTTTTAGAAAAGGCAGCAGAAACAGAGATCAAATTGCCAACATCCATTGGATCATCGAAAAAGCAAGAGAGTTCCAGGAAAACCTCTATGTCTGCTTCACTGACTATGCCAAAACTTTTGACTGTGTAGATTACAATAAACTCTGGAAAATTCTGAAAGAGATAGGAATACCAGACCAACTGACCTGCCTCTTGAGAAATCTGAATGCAGGTCAGGAAGCAACAGTTAGAACTGGACATGGAACAACAGACTGGTTCCAAAAAGGAAAAGGAGTACATCAAGGCTGTATATTGTCACCCTGCTTATTTAACTTACATGCAGAGTACATCATGAGAAATGCTGGGCTGGATGATACACAAGCTGGAATCAAGATTGCCGGAAGAAATATCAATAACCTCAGATATGCAGATACCACCACCCTCATGGTAGAAAGCAAAGAACTAAAGAGCCTCTTGATGAAAGTGAAAGAGTAGAGTGAAAAAGTTGGCTTAAAACTCAACATTCAGAAAACTAAGATCATGTCTTCTGGTCCCATCACTTCATGGCAAATAGATGGGGAAACAGTGGAAACAGTGGCAGATTTTATTTGGGGGAGCTCCAAAATCACTGCAGATGGTGACTGCAGCCATGAAATTAAAAGATGTATTCTCCTTGGAATGAAAGTTATGACCAACCTAGATAGCATATTCAAAAGCAGAGACATTACTTTCCCAATAAAAGTCCCTCTAGTCAAGGCTATGGCTTTTCCAGTAGTCATGTATGGATGTGAGAGTTGGACTATAAAAAAAGCTGAGTGCTGAAGAATTGATGAGTTTGAACTGTGGTGTTGGAGAAGACTCTTGAGATTCCCTTGGACTGCACGGAGATCAGTCTTGAGTGTTCGTTGGAAGGACTGATGTTGAAGGTGAAACTCCAATACTTTGGCCACCTGATGCGAAGAGGTGACTCATTTGAAAAGACCCTGATGCTGGGAAAGATTGAAGGCAGGAGGAGAAGGGAACAACAGAGGAGGAGATGGTTGGATGGCATGACCGACTCAATGGACATGAGTTTGAGTAAACTCCAGGAGTTGGTGATGGACAGAGAGGCCTGCATGGTGCAGTCCATGGGGTCACAAAGAGTCAGACACGACTGAGTGACTGAACTGAATAGAATCACTTTGCCATACACTTGAGACTAGTAAACATTATAAATTAACTATACCTCAATTAAAATAAAAAAGGATAGTATGTATAAGATTTAAAAGACAAGCATAAAAAGGTGGTACAAATAAAGGATATCACTTCAGTTATCTGCTGTTGAAAGAACATTTATTTGTAATCACAAGCACACCCACTTGCTAAGATACCACTGCTCCCCACATTCATTGCAGATGACAAAGGTCATCATTTCTTCATCTGGGCCTGGATTCTGCACCCAACTTGGAAGAAAGAATGTCCCTCTGGGGATGACAGTGACCTGGCAGTTGAATTTCTCATAGCGCTCGCATTTTATTTTCCTCGTGGGCGTGCCCTCCACCACTTGGGGCAGGTAATGTTCCCGTAAGGCAGATTTCGTGTAGGAGGCTCTCAACTGCTTCAGTTCCTGGCCGGCCATCTCCATGGCAGTCATTTCGGCAAATTCCCTTGGAGACAGGGTCCCAGAGAGCAGGTTCCGCTGTAAGTGAGGATGGCGGGGGTTCTTTAGATTGGCCACTTTGCTGCGGATGCATGTTTTGTATTTTTGGAGGTTCTTGGGGTGAAGGGCAAAAACGTGTGCTTTGATTTCTTGTGCCAACTTGGGCCACAGGTGGGCTCTGGGCTGGCCCGGGGAGGAAGCAGTTAGAGCTTCGTACAGCAGCTCTGTGCATCTGGCTCTCACGGGCACTATTGGGTCCGGCTGCCCACTCGATGCCAGGTCGGTGGATTGAGGGTCCCGGGTGCTGAGAAGCACTGCCTTAGGATCTGCTCCGCTGCAGCTATCTTCCAGCACGACTGTTTCAACAGCTCCCGCCACATCTTGGGATGTGAACAGAGAATTATGCCTGGAGTCACCCCGTACCTCCTCCTCCTGATTTGGGTCAGGAGGAAGTCCTCGATTTTCTTCTTGACTTCCACCCAGAGGAAATCGTTTAGGGCTGCCCTCTGGCTTGCAGAGAGTATCCTTATACAGCACTTTCCATTCTGACAGCAGACGCTTGGCTTTCTGCTTCAGAGCCACCGTGGGGCAGTTTTTGAGGACTCTGTACACCGCCCTGACCACCCCTGTCTCCTGAAGGTGCTCTGGAGTCATATGCAGAGTTTCCAGCACAGTGAGGTGATGGCCGAGATCCTCAAAATTCCTTTGAGACATCAGCTGCTCAATAAGGGAAACTCTGGCCGCTATCTGGTTCTTGTCAGACATCGTTAGAGCTGCCAAGAAAAAAGGGCTTTCCATGTTCTCAGCTTGCGTTTGCCAGGCGTAGCTCCATCATACATGCACCGTGCTCTCTGCCAGTTACCTAGGCAGAATAAAAGAAGAAGAAAGTTGCTCAGTCTTGTCTGACTCTTTGTGACCCCAGAGACTATACAGTCCATGGAATTCTCCAGGCAAGAATACTGGAGTGGGTAGCCTTTCCCTTCTCCAGGGGATCTTCCCAAGCCAGGGATAGAACTCAGGTCTTCCGCATTGCAGGCAGATTCTTTACCATCTGAGCCAGGCAGAGAAAGAGTTAGGTAATAAAAGTGGTTGTGACATGTTAGAAGATACAATCTGCAATACAGTATGGATCAGTCTCAAAAGTCTGAGTCTCAGTAGTTAAAACAACAATAACAAAAACAGCGGCCCTGTAAACAGCCTCTGCATTAACAATCCCTTAAAGGAGGCTTGCTGAAAGAGCTGCTATAACTTTCCCATCTCCACTTTTACAAATGAATGCCCTTTCCAGATCAAGATGAGTCAACTCCTTTGTGTGGGATTTGGTGGTTATGTTGGGAATGAAAAGATGCCAATGTCAGCATCCATGGGGAAGGGCTGAGGAGGCCAGACTACTTTCCCCTGTGTTCGGCTATTTAAACTGAAGTCCTTGCTGATTTTATAGTTTTACTTTTTGTTTTTAATATGTAGCTTTTATTGGCTGTATTGTGGCTTGTGGGATATTAGTTCTCCAATCAGGGGCTGAACCTAAATTCTTAGAAAGATGGGAATACCAGACCATCCGACCTGCCTCCTGAGAAATCTATATGCAGGTCAAGAAGCAACATATAGAACTGGACATGGAACAACAGACTGGTTCCAAATCAGGAAAGGAGTATGTCAAGGCTGTATATTGTCACCCTGCTTATTTAACTTATATGCAGAGTACATCATGAGAAACGCTGGGCTGGAGGAAGCACAAGCTGCAATCAAGACTGCTGGGAGAAATATCAATAACCACAAATATGCAGATGACACTACCCTTATGGCAGAAAACAAAGACGAACTCAAGAGCCTCTTGATGAAAGTGAAAGAAGAGAGTGAAAAAGTTGGCTTAAAGCTCAACATTCAGAAAACTAAGATCATGGCATCCGGTCCCATCACTTCATGGCAAATAGATGGGGAAACAGTGGAAACAGTGGAAGACTTATTTTGGGGGGTTCCAAAATCACTGCAGATGGCGATTGCAGCCATGAAATTAAAAGACACTTGCTCTTTGGAAGAAAAGTTATGACCAACCTAGACAGCATATTAAAAAGCAGACATATTACTTTGCCAACAAATGTGAGTCTAGTCAAGGCTATGGTTTTTCCAGTAGTCATGTATGGATGTGAGAGTTGGACTATAAAGAAAGCTGGGTGCCAAAGAATTGATGCTTTTGAACTGTGGTGTTGGAGAAGACTCTTAGGAGTCCCTTGGACTGCAAGGAGATCAAACCTCAGGAGATCATCCTAAAGGAAATGAGTCTTGAATATTCATTGGAAGGATTGATGCTGAAGCTGAAACTTCAATACTTTGGCCACCTGAGGCAAAGAAGCGACTCACTGGAAAAGACCCTGATGCTGGGAAAGAGTGAAGGTGGGAGGAGAAGGGGACAGCAGAGGATGAGATGGTTGGATGGCATCACTGACTCAATGGACAAGAGTTTGAGTAAACTCCAGGAGGTGGTCATGGACAGGGAGGGCTGGCATGCTGCAGTCCATGGGGTCGCAAAGAGTCAGAAATGACTGAGCGACTGCACTGACTGTGGCTTGTCGGATCTTAGTTCTCCGATTAGGGGCTGAACCCGGGTTACCTGGAGTAGAAGCATGGAGTTCTAACTACTGGACTGCCAGAGAATTCACTGATTTTATAGCCTTGAAGTAGGACTTTTCTGAATATAAAAGCATGAAAAACAGAGTCAAAATCATGCTGTTCAGAAGTCCCAAGGAATCTACAGAAATGATCAAACACCACAGGCTGGGAGGCAGCTGGACGCAGGTCAGATAGGCCCCAGCAGTCACCAGGCCACACGGTGCTGACATCTAAGTCTTCTGGACATGGGGGTCAAGGTTCTGACTCTGCAATCCAGAGGATTTTGGACTTTGGACTAATGGGTCTCTAGGCCAGAGTTTCGTTCCATTACCCACTCCCCAACTTTTAGGTGTAAAAAGCTGGCTATGTCTGTGTGAACCTCATCCTGGGGAGGCAAAAGTTCACTTTATCTAACCCATCTCTTTTTCTCTCCACCTAATGCACACAACCTTGCCTACAAAATACCCTTGGATCTGTATCTGCCTGTTTGGTCTAAATGTGAACATAAGCATTTTGATGGCAGGGATATCACCTTTTCCAGACTCCATGGACTCTTGTTTTATAGCACGTGATATTAAATAACAATCACCAAAGACACACAGGCTCACAACACTGAAGTGATTACAGAGATAGTAAATGCAGTCTTCCTAGACACCATCTGACAAGTGCTGTTAAGTTTAAGGTACTTTAGTCAGCAATTCTATTTCTAAAAATTTACTTTAAGGAAATGAGAGATGTGGAGGCTGTTTTTATAAGAATTTTCTGCAAACTTAGAAGAAACGATGAGGTTCCAAGTGGTTAGGCTTGCACACGAACATTCATAGCAGCATGGCTCGTAACAGACAAAAAGTGGAAACAATCCAAATGTCTATCAACTGAGGAATCTAGAAACAAACCCTAATATATCCATTCAATGGGATGTTATCAATAAAATGAAATTCTGATACAGACAACATAGACGAGCCTTCAAAGCTTTATGCTAAATTGAAGACACAGAAGACCACATATTGTATGATCATTTACATGAGATGTCCAGAATACACAAATCTAGAGACAGAATGTAAATTCATGATGGACGAGGGCTGGGATGGAGGGAATCGGGAAACCAGTGGGGTGGAATGAAGAGGTGGTGGCTACTAATGGGTACACAGCTTTTCTTGGGGGAGGTACAAATTCTCTCAAATTGACTGTAGTAACCACTGCACAGCTATGAATATGATTAAAAAAAACCCACTAAACTGTATACTTAAACTAGGTGAACTTATGGTATAAAAAGTGTATATGAAGAAAGCTGTTATTTAAAAACAACGTCAAGGGAATGCCATGGCAGTCCAGTGGTTAGGACTCAGTAGTCTCACTGCTGAGGGCCTGGGTTCAATCCCTGTTCGGGGGACCAAGATCCCATAAGCTATGCAGGATGACCAATTAAAAAAAAAAGCTAAAAATTAATAAAAATAAAAACAACATCTAAAGTCCATTTATTTTTATCTTTACTATTTTTTTCTGGTCATGCTGCACAGCTTGTGGGATCTAAAGTCTGATCCAAATTTTATTTAAAAATCACTTGTGGAGAGAAAAGACTGAAAATAGATACAAAAAATTCCTGACAGTGTTACTTTCTGAATGGCAAGATCTTAAGTGATTTTTGTTTGTTCTTTTACTCTTTTTTAAATATTTTCTATTGATGTATGCATATGCACTGTTTTCCTAACCAGAAAAGTTATGGGTCTATTACAATTTCACGATAAACCCTATATGTTCCAGAGATTTGCTTACTGAAAATGCCATGGTACATGGATCATCCCAGTCCTACTGCCCCTTGGAATCAAGGCACCAGAAGGCAAGTGCCTCACCTCACCTGTGACTGCATTCATATCAGCTCTCACCTTCCGCAGAAGCCCACTGCTGCACTGCAAACAGTTTCGTCTCCCCTCAAACCTGATTCCCAAATATGAACAGGTGATCACCCACAGCTACAACTCTGAGGTTCCTACTGGTTTTTCCCCACTCCATAGTGCACATGATCAAGGTTCTGGGTCTTTTATTTTTACCCCTGGTGGTCTTTTTTATTTATTATTCTTTTTTAAAGTCAGTTAACAAGAACTCAACGGGCCACTGATTCTGGATTGTAAGTGGTATTCTCTAATTATCGAGAACTGGTACTTCAAGATCCTTGTTTTTCCTTTTTGAATTCCATTTCTTTTTTTTGAATGATCAGAATGAAGATTTATGTATTGATTTTTTTGTACATAAAGTTTTATTGGAACACAATCCTACCCATTTACTTTTATACTGTTTCTTTTAAAATTTTATTGTAGTTGATTTACAATGTTAATTTCTGCTGTATAACAAAGTGATTCAGTTATACATGAATATTCTTTTTCATGTTCTTTTCCATGATGGCTTATCACAGGATGTTGATAGTTCCCTGCACTCTATGGTAAGACCTTGTTGTTTATGCATTTGTATACAGCAGTTTGCATCTGCTAATCCCAAACCCCAATCCTTCCCTCTCACCCTGTCCTCCTGGCAACCCCAGTCTGTTCTCTATGTCTGTGAGTCTGTTTCCGTTTCATAGAGAGGTTCATTTGCGTCATATTTTAGATTCCACAGGTAAGTGATATCATATAGTATTTGTTTTTCTCTTTCTGACTTACTCGCTTAGTGTGATAGTCTCTAGGTCCATCCATGTTGCTGTAAATGTCAGTATTTTATTGGGATCCACTGCAACAGTAAAAGGGTCTTCCTAAAGAATCAAAGGGTCAGTCAACAAAGAACAGGCAAGACAGCACAGAAAAATTAAAAATACACATCCTCGCTTGCTGACTACTGCTCTCGCCACTGTCTGCTCGAGATCTCGGGACCCGGAGGAAGTCAAGCAGGGGAGTCACGACGGTCCGGTCACAAGGAGCTCAGGGCACCTGAACCCTCCCCCACGTGTGGGAACGTTTCCTAGCAAGGACTCAGTCTCCTCACGTTCTACACTCATTCTCCACGCTTGGTTACCTGAGAAAGCAGGATTGAACTGGGCTGGATGTCAGCAAGGGGGTTAATAAGACACTGGTCTGGAGTTCCCCCAAGGAGGTTAGGCACTCTTTAACTCAGGTCCAAGTTCTCAAGAAAAGGTCAGAGCTTTAAGGAGATTCTGAAGGCGAAGTTAATTGTAGCTTCAGGGCTTCAGGGAGATGGAAGCATTGTTTGCTGAAACTTTTTCTTTACTCATGGAAACCTACTGAAGTTAAAGGTTTCATATATATAAGCACTCTGCTCTTCATTTCATAACCCTTTTATTTACTGTTCTTCTACATTTAACAATTTTTCATTGTGGTAAAAATGCACATGTAATTTATCATCTTAACCATTCTGACATGGAGGGTTCACTAAGGACATTGACACTGTTCTGCAATCAGCTTTTGGAATGCTACTTGTCTTGCAAAACAAACTTTGAGCCTATTCAACAGCTCTCCACTTCTTCCTACCCTGCATTCCCTAGTAAGCATCATTCTACTGTCTGAGTTTGACTACTTTAGATACCTCATATAAGTGGAATCATACAGTATCTGCTTTTTTGTGTCTGGCTTATTTCACACAGCATAATGCTCTCAAGGTTCATCCACATCGGAGCGTCTGTCAGAATTCCCCTCCTTTCAAGGCTAGATAATATTCCACTGGATGGGTAGACCACATTGTGTTTATCCATCCATCTGCTGATGGGCACTTGAATTGCTTCCACCTTTGGGCTCTTGTCAAGAATGCTGCTGTGAACATGAATGCATAAATATCTTTCTACTTTCAGTTCTGTCGAGTATTTACCCAAAAGTGGGGTTGCTGGATCATATAGGCATTCTATTTTTAATTTTTGAGAAACTGCCATATATATATATATATATATTTTTTTTTTTGGAGGAGAAAGTGGCTTTATTACTTTGCCAGGCAAACGGGGAACACAGTAGGCTAGTCCCTCAAGAACTGTGCGCCTCTCTTCCATATTTTCTGCAGCAGTTCAATGATGTCAAACTTTCTATTCTCCCTGTAGGACAGTCATGTTGACAGAAAGCAATTTATTGCCTTAGGAGCCTGTAGTATGTAAGCAACTGGGATATAACATTTTGAGAACTGCCATAAAAAGATGAAGTAGGCTGTGTGTCCAGTTTAGAGTTCTACACAGTTCACTGATAAATATCTGTTATGTATCTCGTACACGATAGATGCTGAACCTAACGAGATACTCTCTGCCATAAAGGAGCTGACAGCCCGGCAGAACACAGACAAGAAACTGGCAAATACAAGGACAGGCACCGCTGCTAAGGGGCACACGTAGGAGGGATATACAAACCAAACCTCTACTTCCTGCTATCTGGCTGGCTCCAGTTCTTCACTGCTTTCACTCTACGCACGACATTTTGTTAGAGGGATCATCTTCTAGTAGAGATTTCAGCAAAAGGACCCCTCCTTTTCTTGCTTAAGGCCCTTCAGAGGTTCCCCTCCGCTCTCAGGATGGAGCCCAAGGTCCCTGGCCAGTAGTGAAAAGGCCCTTTCCAGCCTCCTTTGTGATCTGACTGAATCACTGGCAGGCACTTGCATGCCCCAGCTCAATGCCTTTGCTCCACTAGCTCTCTGAGCCTGTGTGTGGTTCTCACTCCTGCCTGCCAATCCATGTCATCTGGAGAACTTACACAGCCAAAACAAACACAATGCCAGGGCCTCACCCCAGACAGAATGAATTTGAATCTCTGCGGGCAGGCCTGGGCACGTTGCAGCTCTCCAGGTGACTGTGATCTAAACCAGAGCCATCACCACGGCCCTGAACACACAGGCACAACTCCTCTCCCGCAGCAGGACCGACCCAGCTCGTGGGCCTCCACCCAAAGGCAGTTCCCGACCTGCTCCTGGGCTGGATGCACACCTCCTCTCCGACTTCACGTTCTGCTGGAGGGAGCCTCATTAAATTGTGAAATGTTTAAAACAAAAAACAAAATCCTGCTGTGCACAACTCGCCTGAAAACCTTCTCTACAAATCCCAACCAGCGACTGCAATGTTTTCAGCGTCAGTGTGTGCCCAGTCCCCTGCATTCCCTCTTGCACTTACCTCCTAACAGCAGAAAGCACTGCACATGGAGTAAGTCTGTGTGCCATAGACACTCATCTCCATCTTCACAGGTACAGGGCTACCGCCGTCTTACAGAGGAGGAAACCTGTTAAGAACATCAAATATTTGTACATTTTCCCCCCATGGTGCATATCACACTAAAAAGGAGAGCGAAAAAGCTGCCTTAAAACTCAACATTCAAAAAACGAAGATCATGGCATCCGGTCCCATCACTTCATGGCAAAGAGATGGGGAAACAATGGAAACAGTGAGAGATTTTATTTTCTTGGGCTCCAAAATCACTGCAGATGGTGACTGCAGTCATGAAATTCAAAGACGCTTGCTCCTTGGAAGAAAACTAAGACAAACCTAGATAGCATATTAAAAAACACAGACATTACTTTGCCAACAAGGTCCAGCTTGTCAAAGCTATGGTTTTTCCAGTAGTCGTGTAGGGATGTGAGAGTTGGACCATAAAGAAAGCTGAGCACCGAAGAACTGATGCTTTTGAACTGGGGCACTGGAGAAGATTCTTGAGAGTCCCTTGGACTGCAAGGAGATAAAACCAATCAATCCATCCTAAAGGAAATCAATCCTGATTATTCATTGGAAGGACTGATGCTGAAGCTCCAATACTTTGGCCACCTGATGCAAAGAACTGACTCATTGGAAAAGACCCTGATGCTGGGAGAGACTGAAGGCAGGAGAAGAGGATGACAAAGGAGGAGATGGCTGAATGGCATCATCAGTTCGATGGACATGAGTTTGATCAAGTTCTGGGAGTTAGTGATGGAGAAGGAAACCTGGTGTGATGCAGTCCATGGGGTCGCAAAGAGACACGACTGGGCCACTGAACTGAACTGAATCACACTCCATCATTTTTCCTTGTCCGCTTTCCCTACAAGACCACAGAAGGATGATGTCTGTTTCATTCTCTGATACACATCTGGCAAACACCTGGCCAGGGCTCACTATTACTCAACAAATTCTCCCCTCTCTGCTTGTGAGCATCATCCTTTGCACCACAGACTGGCTTGCTTGTACCCACTGCGCCTAAGCCCCTCAGCTTCTTCCATGGGAAAACAACCTTATCTCAATTTTAGTTTAGAAAATCATTTACAAATATTCTAGTTTTTTTTTAAAAAAGCAGCACAGTGCCTCCTGTGGGCTAATCAGGACCCCAGGAGTCAAGTCATTTGGGATAAGGAAGGACTAGAAGGTACAGTTCCCAGAAGTATGATGAGTATGCTGGGGGTNTGATGCTGAAGCTGAAGCTCCAATACTTTGGCCACCTGATGGGAAGAACTGACTCCTTAGAAAAGACCCTGATGCTGGGAAATATTGAAGGCAGGAGGAAAAGGGGACGACAGAGGATGAAGCGGTTGGATGGTATCACTGAATCAGTGGACATGAGTTTGAGTAGGCTCCCTGAGATGGTGTCGGACAGGGAAGCCTGGCATGCTGCAGGCCAGGGGGTCGCAAAGAGTTGGACACTACTGAGCGACGGAACAACAGTAACAACAACAATGGGGCAAGCACAGGCAAGGCAAAATAGAGAGGGAGCAGCAGATGCCTGGTGAGAGTGGAAGGGGAAGTCCCAGGCTGGGTCAACACGGAAATCCCCCTTCAGGGAGGGGATGATGATGGCTCTGCACAGTCACCAGTGACAACGGTGATTCTCTGGCTCATGTAGACATCTGAAGCTTAAGCTCTATATAGAATGTTCCTCTATTTTACCTTTTAAAATTATAACCACACAACTCTGACATTCTCCTTTCAGTAAATGTGCCTGGAAAAAGTGCCTTCACGAAGGAAAAAGGTAGAGCTTAGCAAATCTACCTGGGTGGGGGGAATCTCTCTGGGGTTTAGGGGTGCACTGCACCCAGAGCTGGGCAGCCAGATGACTGAGCTGGCAGGACAAGCAGGTCTCCTTGGTCAGGAGCAGAGGGAGGGGCTGCATCAATTAGGACACCTCCCAGCTAAGTGGAAAGGACTGACCTTCTGTGCATCCCACAGCAGCAAATGTGATTTTGTATCTGCAAAAGATGTTAGTTTCCAGACCGTATAGAGAACCTTGCTTCTTAAGTTTTAAAGCTGACACTGTCTTACTTAGGCTTCCCTGGAGGCTCAGGCAGTAAAGAATCTGCCTGCAATGTGGGAGACCAGGGTTCGATCCCGGGGTTGGGAAGATTCCCTGGAGCAGGGATTGGCTACTCATTCCACGGGCAGAGGAGCCCGGCGGACTACAGTCCTTGGGGTGGTAAAGAGCTGGACACGACTGAGCGACTAAGTGTCACACTTCACTTCCCCATCTTAGTGACGGCCTCTTCCTCTTCCCTGTCATTTGCCAGGGAAAACGACAATTCACTTTTCATGAGATGCATAAATCAGCAAAAGTCATACTTGATACTCACAAAACACATCTCCACGAAGGCTTTGTTCCTGCTCCACATGGTTCTCATCTCTGTTCTCATCCTCCAGCCTTTCTTTCTTTCTGTTGTCATTCCTCTTTTTTTCTCCGTGAGGGTTCCCATCTCTGGAAATGCTCTCTTCAGAGCTGAAGGGCTCTGAGTCAGCCTTCGGGGTGGGCGTCCCTCCAGGTTCTGCGATGATTTTCACTTTTACCTTCTTTCTCAGGCTATTCTTGTAAGCAAGCAACTTCTTAATTCTGTCCTTGATGGTACCAGGTGCTCTGAGGAATTCTTTCACAGAATTTTCGGGGATAACTAAAACCAACAGTAAAAGAGAAGTTCCACGTTGACCAATAATCAGATCTCTCACAAAAATGGAGCATTTAACAAATGTCAAAGTGCAGTCAATGAATGCTTCCAGAATCAACACATATGAGGCTCAATCATCTGATATTTTAGAAAGAACTGCATTTGCCTCTGGTTTAAGTGGTTCTAATGGTTACAGCAGGATCTTAACTACCTTAATCGTTCAAAGACAAACCTTCGTCTTGCTTCATAAACTATGATGATGAAATACCTCCTCCTACCAAGCTGGGTTACAGATCACAACGTGATGAATTTTCCAGAATCCTCTAATATTTCTGCTTTCACATTGGTATTTGTCAAAGCTGCTGTTGCCCAGGGAGCCCTGTATTTCTTTAAGTGTGATGTTAAAAAATTATAGTAGCATTATGTTAAACCATATGTACATTGCCCATAATGAGCCATTTGTGAGCTACAAAAGTGGTGATTTCTGATTCAGTGTATACATATTTTTGAATTTCTTCACCTCAACCAACTAGTGTCAAAAGCTAAATGATTTTACTTATTGATTATTTATAGAGAGGCATCTATATTTAGTTTTGCAATCACTTCGGATTTCTCACCACTAAATTAAATTCATCTTTAAAATGCATCTTTGTGGTAACCATAACCCTGTATGCGAGACAGCAAAAGAGACACACATGTGTAGAACAGTATTTTGGACTCTGTGGGAGAGGGAGAGGGTGGGATGATTTGGGAGAACGGCATTGAAATATGTATAATATCATATATGACACAAATCCCCAGTCCAGGTTCAATGCGTGATACTGGATGCTTGGGGCTGGTGCACTGGGATGACCCAGAGGGATGGTATGGGAAGGGAGGAGGAAGGGGGGTTCAGGATGGGGAACACATGTGTACCTGTGGCATCTTTGTAATAGACTGACAGACATAGAAAGCAAATTTATGATTACACCTCATGCGAAGAGTTGACTCATTGGAAAAGACTCTGATGCTGGGAGGGATTGGGGGCGGGAGGAGAAGGGGACGACAGAGGATGAGATGGCTGGATGGCATCACGGACTCGATAGCCGTGAGTCTGAGTGAACTCCAGGAGATGGTGATAGACAGGGAGGCCTGGCGTGCTGCAATTCATGGGGTCGCAAAGAGTCGGACACGACTGAGCGACTGAACTGAACTGAACTGAAAGGGGAAAGGGAGGGAGAGCTAAAATAGGAGTCTGGGATTAAACAGATACACACTACTACTATATATAGAATAATCAATAAGGACCCTACTATATAGCACAATCCCTGGTGGGGGAACTAAGATTCCCACACGCTGTGGAGCAACTAAGCCCACGTGCCACAGCTAGAGAATCCGTGTACTGCAATGAAAGATTCTGTATGCTGCAACTAAGATCTGACACAGCCAAATGAATAAACAAGTGACAAGTTGACTTAAAGAAAAGCTAGAATAAAAAGAGGGCATTTATAAGGTTGAAATGGGTGAATACATGTCAACTGCTAAGATCAGTGCTCAACATATATTGGGCCTGTGTTTACTATTATTTTTAGAATTCATCAGCAGAATGTCGAAAATCTTCTACTAAGTTAAATTCTTTTCCAGATCATACCTCTTCTGCTTATGTTATTATTGAAGGAAAAAGTATTGGAATGGCCTTGTTGTACTCTCACCTATATTCTTGAATACGCACTGTAAAATGTGAACTTCTAATGATTAAAGCATATTTTCAATGACTAAAGAAGCTGCTTTCCAATGGGAACCATCATTGAATTTTGGCAAAGAAGCCATTGTCACTATGACTCCTCCTATGAGTGCATGGTTATAGAGCATTTAATACATTCTGGGCTGGAGTTAAGCCCTACACGTGGACGTTTACTTATTATGTGTGGATTATTTCATGTAATAGCCAAAACAGAATTAAGGGTCAGACACTATTATGGGCTTCCCAGGAGACATAAGAGACACAGGTTCAATCCCCGGGCTGGGAAGATCCCCTGGAGAAGAGCATGACAACCCACCCCAGTTGCCTGGAGAATCCCATGGACAGAAGAGCCTGGCAGGCTATAGTCCACAGTGTTGCAAAGAGTCGGATATAACTGAAGCGACTTAGCATGCATGCATGCACTATTTTGAAGAGAGAAACTGAGATCCTAAAAGGTTAGTTTGCTCTCAGAGCAGAGGCAGTAGGCTAGGGAGCCAGCAATCAAGCCAAGGTTGATTCCAGAAGCCATGCTCTTGGTAACTAAATGACACAGTGTCCTTTCTTAAATTAACTGTTACTAACCAAGTTGGGTAGTACTAGAGTTTTGATTTCCTTAGAGTGACATATAGCTGCTGTCAAACTAAGACCAACTTATCTAATGGGGCATTATTAATACCCACATATTCCCTGGTGGCTCAGATGGTAAAGAATCTGCCTGCAATGTAGGAGACCCGCATTTGATCCCTGGGTTGGGAAGATCCCCTAGAGAAGAGAATGGCTACCCACTCCAGTATTCTTGTCTGGAGAATCCCATGGACAGAGGAGCCTGGTGGGCTACAGTCCATGGGGTTGCAAAGAGTCAGATATGTCTGAGAGACTAATACATACACACACATATAAGAACAGTAAAAAAATGCACACATCCACATTGTTCTTTGGATACAGATGGTGCATAAGTATAATTGACTAACTCCTCTTCTGTAGTGCCATCTAGGGTCTGGATTTTTTTCAAAAACAATAAAGTCATAANCTTGTCTGGAGAATCCCATGGACAGAGGAGCCTGGTGGGCTACAGTCCATGGGGTTGCAAAGAGTCAGATATGTCTGAGAGACTAATACATACACACACATATAAGAACAGTAAAAAAATGCACACATCCACATTGTTCTTTGGATACAGATGGTGCATAAGTATAATTGACTAACTCCTCTTCTGTAGTGCCATCTAGGGTCTGGATTTTTTTCAAAAACAATAAAGTCATAATAAAAGCTGCTTTATTATTATATACAGGCAGTTCACACAGATACAAATGTATTTTACAACACAGCATTTTATAATGCTGAACACTAATTAGATGTGATTCTCTCATTTTTCTGTGACTTTTCTTTGCGTGTAAGGGTGGATTTCGGCCATCCTTTAAGCAATGTGTGTTAAGAGTTTAAGATCAATTTTCAAAAGAGACATGGCTGTTTATTTTACAGAGAGTCAATCAAAGGAGAATGGAAAGGACTGGGCAAATAACAGAGTGAGTGACCTGAAAGATAGTTTTCTCTTGTAAATAAACATTTTGGCAAAAGACTAGAGAAATGTTTCTGCCGCAGAATGGATAGTAACAAAATGAATGATTTTTCAGATATCAAACAGATCACTGTGATAAGTTTGAGGTTTTGAAGAAGCAAGAAAAATCTGTTTTAAACTGCTCCCCTAAATAAGCTTAGAGTTGGATGACCAAAGGAAAAAAAACATTTTGTTAGCATAAGAAATGTTTAGGTTGACCAAAATAACAAGCAGCTCATGCAACTCTATGTAAAAAAAAAAAAAACAAAAAAACAAGCCAATCAGAAAAATGGACATTTCTTCAAAGAAGACATACAGGTGGCCAAAAACCACATTAGTGATGCTCAACATCACTAATTATCAGAGAAATGCAATCAAAACTACAACAAAGTATCACCTCATACCAGCCAGAATGGCCATCATCAAAAAGTCCACAAACAGTAAGTGCTGGAGAGGGTGTGGAGGGAAGGGACGCCTCCTATACTGTTGGTGGGAATGTCAATTGATACAGCCACTGTGGAGAACAGTATGGAGAGTACTTTAAGAACTACAAACAGGACGACCATGTGATCCAGCAATCCCACTCCTGGGCATATATCCAGAGAAAACTGTAATTCAAAAATATACATGCACTGCTAAGCTCATAGCACTATTTACAACAGCCGAGACATGAAAAACACCTAAATGCCGTCAACAGAGGGGTGCGTAAAGAAGAGGTGGCACATATATACAGTGGAAAACTACTCAGCCACAGAAAGGAACACAGCAAGGCCACTTGCAGCAACATGGATGGACCCAGAGATGGTCATACTAAGTGAAGTCAGTCAGGTAGGGAAGACAAATTTCATATGATAGTACTTATACATGGAATCTAATCTTAAAAGTGATGCAAATGACCTTATTTACAAAACAGAAACACACTCACATATTTCAAAACCAAATCTACGGTTATCAAAGGGGAAAGGTGGAGGGGTGGATAAATTAGGAGGCGGGGTTAACATATACTCACTACTATACATACATACATATATATATATATACACCTACACAGACACATATATATCAGAGTCACTTTGCTGTATACCTGCAACTAACACAACATTGTACACAAACTATACTTCAATAAAATTTAAAAACTGTTTGGCTTGATGGGGGATTTTAAATCTCTAAACGCTGGGTTACAATAACGAAAACATGGGGTGCAAACAGGTACCCACTTGCACACTTACAAACAGTGCCTTCATTTGGACGTTGGTGACACACTGTGGTTTCAAGAGGGAGCAAGTGATTAAGAAGGAAGAGCACTCCAGGTCTGTTTAGGCCAGCTCTTCCTAATCTCTGTGATTCTTTGGTCTGGGGGACAGGGATGAGTATGTGGAGGTGAGTTGAGTTGCTCCCTTACTGACACAAGTGTTTTTCCAGTGCATCTTTTTTTTCTATGCACAGCATTTTCTGCATTTACTTTTACAGGATTTCAGAGTCAGGAGGAGCTAGACCTTAATGACTATGATTGAAACTGTGCTAACAACAGTCTGAGCCAGAGCTGACTTTACTGAGCACCTACTATGTGCCCGGCTGACCTAAGCTCTCTGTCTATACTACCGCATTCACGTCTCAATGAACCTATGAGAGAAGTATTGGAAGGAATGTGGGGGCCCCCAAACATAACCTAAGATGAGGATTTGGGTGCCGGTGGTTTAATTAACAGGTGATTCCAGGAGGCGGAAGAGGGGTAAGAGGGACAGCGAGACAGGAAGGGAGGAGAGTGGAAAATGGTGCCTCAGTGGACAGGCAATCACTGTGGGTGGCGAGGGACATCTGGGAACCAGCACAGAACCCACCTCAGAGTTGCCTGCTGCTCAGGGAAGGCTGGGGACTGAGGTGTAGACCCTTGGCCCTCACGGCTCGAGGACTGATTATCCCTGGGGGTGAGAACTTGGGGCTTTAGCTCTGGGAGGAAGCTGCAAGGCCACGATGCAGGGGGAGTCCACTGCGCTGGGGCTTGGGACATGCACAGAACTGGCCCCCACCTCACTGGAGTCAGGGGTCTCCGAGGGATGGTGGCCTGGCCCCTTCTGAGCACTCTCTAAAGGGCCACCACAGGGCCCATTTCAGATAGAAAGACACTGTTTAGAGGGGTGAAGCGCCTGGCGGAAACCACAGGCAGTGCGCAGTGCAGCTCGGATTCAAATTCAGGCCTTCTTAGCCCTAAGCTGGGCTGTCGACCAGACGACCTGAGACCAGCGAGGCCAGAACTGACATGGGCAAAGCTGGTGCCGTGAAGGAGCCCTTGACCACCAATCCTGTGTGGAAGGTTTACCGATTCTGTCCCTTCTTTGCAGGTCTTTCAAAATTATGGCATCTTTCCCGCCATCCCACCTACCCATGCACATCCCTGCACAGGAAGCCAGTCTCTCAGCCTTTCTTTGAATAAAGTTTCAGAAGGACACCACAGGCACGTCTACACAGAGGGACGGAAACCACAGCAGCAAGTGGCTGGAGACCCAGGAGCTGCTGAATCCCATCTCCAACCCAAGGGGCTCCCTCCTGGAGGCCATGGTCCCCACTGCACAGGTTCTCTTCACTCTGAGATCCCTGACGGGGAAACTTGTCAGAGAGAACGCAGCCCCGCCCGTGGCCTCCTTCGGCTACGGGGAAGCACTTTTGCTTTTGTTGTTGTTCAGTGGCTCAGCCGTGTCCGACTCTTTGTGACCCCATGGACTGCAGCACACCAGGCCTTGCTGTCCACCACCACCGCCTGGAGTTCGCTCAAACTCATGCCCATTGAGTCAGGGATGCCGTCTCTCCACCTCGTTCTCTGCCGTCCCATTCTGCTCCTGCCTTTAATCTTTCCCAGCATCAGGGTCTTTTCCAGTGAGTTGGCTTTTTCTCTTTACGATCCTCAAAATATTGACAGGCACTGTCTGCTTTTCCCCACCTTTTTTTTNTGAACCTATGAGAGAAGTATTGGAAGGAATGTGGGGGCCCCCAAACATAACCTAAGATGAGGATTTGGGTGCCGGTGGTTTAATTAACAGGTGATTCCAGGAGGCGGAAGAGGGGTAAGAGGGACAGCGAGACAGGAAGGGAGGAGAGTGGAAAATGGTGCCTCAGTGGACAGGCAATCACTGTGGGTGGCGAGGGACATCTGGGAACCAGCACAGAACCCACCTCAGAGTTGCCTGCTGCTCAGGGAAGGCTGGGGACTGAGGTGTAGACCCTTGGCCCTCACGGCTCGAGGACTGATTATCCCTGGGGGTGAGAACTTGGGGCTTTAGCTCTGGGAGGAAGCTGCAAGGCCACGATGCAGGGGGAGTCCACTGCGCTGGGGCTTGGGACATGCACAGAACTGGCCCCCACCTCACTGGAGTCAAGGGTCTCCGAGGGATGGTGGCCTGGCCCCTTCTGAGCACTCGCTAAAGGGCCACCACGGGGCCCATTTCAGATAGAAAGACACTGTTTAGAAGGGTGAAGCGCCTGGCGGAAACCACAGGCAGTGCGCAGTGCAGCTCGGATTCAAATTCAGGCCTTCCTAGCCCTAAGCTGGGCTGTCGACCAGACGACCTGAGACCAGCGAGGCCAGAACTGACATGGGCAAAGCTGGTGCCGTGAAGGAGCCCTTGACCACCAATCCTGTGTGGAAGGTTTACCGATTCTGTCCCTTCTTTGCAGGTCTTTCAAAATTATGGCATCTTTCCCGCCATCCCACCTACCCATGCACATCCCTGCACAGGAAGCCAGTCTCTCAGCCTTTCTTTGAATAAAGTTTCAGAAGGACACCACGGGCACGTCTACACAGAGGGACGGAAACCACAGCAGCAAGTGGCTGGAGACCCAGGAGCTGCTGAATCCCATCTCCAACCCAAGGGGCTCCCTCCTGGAGGCCATGGTCCCCACTGCACAGGTTCTCTTCACTCTGAGATCCCTGACGGGGAAACTTGTCAGAGAGAACGCAGCCCCGCCCGTGGCCTCCTTCGGCTACAGGGAAGCACTTTTGCTTTTGTTGTTGTTCAGTGGCTCAGCCGTGTCCGACTCTTTGTGACCCCATGGACTGCAGCACACCAGGCCTTGCTGTCCACCACCACCGCCTGGAGTTCGCTCAAACTCATGCCCATTGAGTCAGGGATGCCGTCTCCCCACCTCGTTCTCTGCCGTCCCATTCTGCTCCTGCCTTTAATCTTTCCCAGCATCAGGGTCTTTTCCAGTGAGTTGGCTTTTTCTCTTTATGATCCTCAAAATATTGACAGGCACTGTCTGCTTTTCCCCACCTTTTTTTTTCTTTTTTTCCCCAGGTTAAATGCTGCCCAGTTCTTTTGGCAGTTCTTTGCAGAATGTGATTTCCAGACTCATCTCCTTTGCTTATACTCTTGTGTACATCACCTCATCCAGTGCCGCTGGGGTATGATGAACCTTTTATGAGTGTGGTGATCAGAGTCCATCACGGTGTGTGGACTGTTTATTTTTGCCATCACTGAGTTCGGCTCTGTTCTCATCGGGAGCATCCGCCAGGTGAGGGTACAGGATGGGATACAGGTCAAGGGAGGACCTACAGCCACATTTGCTGGAATATGTGGCTATGCTCCTAAGGCATCTATGAGAGAGTAGAGTCAGCGTGGTCGACAAGTCCTGGCACACAATGAGCCAGTGCTAACAGGGACATGATCAAAGGATAAGCCCAGGTGACTAAACAGAGCGGAACACGGTTGGTCAGGCACGTGACCGACCTGTAATCTTTGCTGGCTGGTCTTGGAAGATATGCCGGGTGCTCACCGTGATTTCTAGTTTTCTTCTCTTTCAGGATGCACGACAGGATTAGATATATTTTCTTCCCTGCTTCCAAGCTTAATCATGATTGTCCCCACTTCTTTAACTGCTGTGATGAACCCTGAGCCTCGGATTGACACCATGGTACCATAAGACAGTGGGACCTCTGTCGGCCTGCATTCCTAAGTGACATTGTGGACAAGAAACACCCTGACGACTCTCTCTGGGTATAGCACAAGTGGCAAAAGAAACTGTCATTATTGCTGCAGCTTTTGACAGCAGTGATGTTTTCTCGTTATACGTTGAGTGCATCAGAGTTTACCAGCTGAGCATTAAACAATTCATCAGCGGACACCATGGGACTTGACTCTACATCAAAAAGAAAAGTGAACAGAGGCTTGAGGAGGATGACAAAGGGAGGTTCGCTTCATTGTACTATTTTTTCAGGTATATGTTCTGAAAAAAGTCCTGACTCACATGGTTAAAAACCTTCTCTGGTTCTAAGCCACTGACTCTTCAGGACTGTTTGGTATTGCCCCACAACCGAGCCTCTCCTGACTGACACATTTGCTTGGTGTCAACGTCTTCAAATTTTATTTTCAGTATTTGAAAACATGTCGTGAGCAGAAGACCCTTCAGAATCCCTGCGGTGCTTTAAGTGCAGTGCCTACAACTTCTGTGAGAACTAGAGGTGTGGTCTGATTACCTGAGAAGGCCAGTGGAGACAGAGTTAAGTTTCCAAACACCATACGCAGGCTTCCTGCTCCCCTTCCGCTCCCAACACACCAGAGGGGAAGGAGCAGGGAGAACAAAGGGAGGAAGGAGACAAAGAGCAAATGGTTTATAGGGAAGAGAGAAGATGCGGTGACCAAGTGTACTTACGGGTGCACTGCAGTCCGCTGCCTTTATAGCCCTGCTTGCACTTGCACTTGTAGGATCCTTGGGTATTGAGGCAATTGGCATGGAGGCTGCACGTGTGGGTATTCGCAGCACATTCGTTTATATCTGAAAATGTGAACAGTCGCATGAATCACCTTGTGGTAACAGCACTTGCTGAAAGACAATCTCCTGAACCTGAGTAACTCCAGGGCTAACCACTCCACCTAGCCAGCGAACCCTGTGTGGCCGGGGAACTGAGAAGCGCTGAGGATGCCTGGCGCCTTGGCCCAAAGCCCTGGCTTTGCTTGCTGCCCGGTGTGGAGGGAGAGTGTCTGCAGCTCACCTCCCCCACAGCAACCTCCTCTCCTGCTTATCAACGCTCCTGACATCTCTAAGTTGTTTGGGCTTGGTTGCTTAACATTGTCATCTGCCAAACTTAGCACTAAATAACAATATCAGAAAGTAAATTCTATGCATGGAAGGGCTTGGGACTCCTAGCCCACAAAGAAGAAGACGGGCTACAAAGCACTGACATCATCTGAAAAATGTGAACCTTTTGTTCACAGGTTGCCAGGAGCAGACCGGTTAGGCCGGTCTGAGCTCGTCTCTTGAGTTTAGACTCAGAAAGTTTACTTAATTCCACCCATGTGACAGCTTCCTTGGCCTTCTGTTCCCTCCCGCTTTTTTTCTATGCTTCTCGAGGGCTTCCCATGGGCGCTTGTGGTAAGAACCCACCTGCCAACACAGGAGACATGGGTTGGATTCTTGGGTCGGGAAGATCCCTGGAGAAGGAAATGGCAACCCACTCCAGTATTCTTGCCTGGAGAACATGCACACAAAACAGGCTATTGTTTGCTTGTTTAATTAATTAATTTCTCTATGGCCATGCCATGTGGCATGTGGGACCCTAGCTACCTGATAAGGGATCGAATCTGCGCCACCCTGCAGGTGACATGCAGAGTCTTAACCACCGGACCACCAGGGAGGTCCCCTAGGCTACTGTTTTTAACTCAGCCCCAAGGGGGCTCAGGTGCTGATCTAAAGTGAAGTGGAGTGGAGTGAAGTGAAGTTGCTCTGTCGTGTCTGACTCTTTGCGACCCCGTGGACTGTAGCCTGCCAAGCTCCTCTGTCCATAGGATTCTCCAGGCAAGAATAATACTGGCATAGGTTACCATTTCCTTCTCCAGGGGGATCTTCCTGACCTAGGGATCGAACCCAGGTCTCCCACATTGGAGGCAGACGCTTTAACCTCTGAGCCACCAGGGAAGCCCAAACACTTCTTCAATCACAAAGATTTGCTTCCTTTGACAGCTCCGCATGTGGACTCCCACCCTGTCCTGTGGCATCTCCCTCTAGGTCTCAGGACACAGGCTCCAGCTCTGTGACACAGCCTGGAGATGGACTCCAGAGATGGTGGGTTCTGGAGCATCTTGGAGGATCCCAGTTCACAAGAAGTGGGGATGTCACAAGCCGGGTTAGGATGGCCTTTAGCCTTGAGGGAAGAGCTATGGAGGCTTCATACGATGTGCTCAAAACCCAGGAATGGGGATATTGCCCCAGCACGATTACACAGGACATGTCCTGGTCAGCTCTGAGCTTAGGGTGGAAAGAAAGCCTACTTTCCCCGCTGCTGTCAGCTTTCTGTGTTACGCACACATGTGTGTCATGTGCACGTTATGTAAACAGGAATCTCCAGGGGCCGGATGCCTGCAGGACCAGCCCCATCCATGCTCTATCAAGGGCAATGGGAAGCCGTGCAAGGGCTCCCCAAATACCCCACTTCACTTGCTCACTGAGACTTGGAATTCTTTCCCTAAGGGACAGGATTTCTGATTTCACCCATATCAGGCCGTGAGCTGAGTGATGCTCCAGTCTTATCATAGAGTGATCTTGAGGACCCCAGAAAGTGAACATTTTAGGGGACACAGAGCTGGAACCATGGAAGGGTTGAAGGAGGAGCGAGGAAAGAGAACACTGCACCTCCTTCATTCATTTTTCAAAAGCCACTCCTGAGGGAGACTTGGGCAAGGGCCACTGAGGTCAAGATTAAGCAGGACTTGTTAATCCTCCTTTCATCAAATATAATTATGCTTCACTGTCCTCATTTTTAGGGCTTCCCAGGTGGTGCTAGTGGTGAAGAAGCCACCTGCCCATGCAGGAGACGTAAGAGATGCGGGTTCGATCCCTGGGTTGGGAAGATCTTCGGAGGGGGAAATGGCGACCCACGCCAGTATTTTTGCCCGGAGAATCCCATGGACAGAGGAGCCTGGAGGGCTACGGTCCATAGGGTCACAAAGAGTCTGACACAACTGAAGTCACAGCACTTTTACCTATACCTGGAGATAGAACCAAAAATATAAACAAAATGAAACCAATCAATTTTTTTCAAAAAACCCACAAAAGTCATCTCGAGCTATTTATTTCCATAATACAGCTACAGAGATGGTGAGTCTTTACTTTAAACTTTACGAAACTGGCTTCATGTAATTCATGTCATCAGAGTTCCCAAATGACAAAAATTTTAAAAAATATAACTTTCTCTGTGTTGTTAAGATGGTCAGTACAGTAGATGGTTCAACTAGTAGACCAAACTAATGTATAAATATCTGTAAGAAAGCCTCTAGGTTTCTTACCTACACAGTCGTACCGGCCACTGATATATTTCAGTTCAAAACCAACATGACAGTTGCAATAGTAGCTTCCAAATGTGTTCACACATCTTCGATCGTAGGGGCAGAAGGCTTTATCAGAGACACATTCATCGATGTCTAGGATGGGGAACCAGGACACGTCAGACACACCAAGAAAGCACCCTCCCTCTAACACACTCTCGTGCCTGCACTCAGAACACACAGCATGCACACACACACACACACGTGGTTTCTTCACTGGAAAACACTGATTATTCTGCTACCAACGTCCTATCCTCCGGGAAGAGTTCTGGATCCCCGAGCCACATTCACTGGATTTCTCTCCCTTTGTACAGCTTACTTTAGAGGTATTATCTTGCTGTAATGGCATTACTTCTATTCACATTGTCTCTCTCATTAGGCCCTGCCTTTTCTGGGGCAGGGAACATACGGCTGGCACTTGGTACACAGACACTCCATTTTGCTGAAGGAGTTAATATTCTTCTAGCTATGGATATTGCATGGCAAACCTAATACACAAACATTCAAAGCTTGCATTTTTCAAAAGAATTATTTCATTAGCAACCGCCTCCAAATCCTGTCATATTTCCCCAAAGCATAGAAACACGGTTTTTAAAGTATGTACTGATACATAAATGGTGGGTCAAGTGGAATGAAGCCATGATGCAACTTAGGAGACAAGAGGCTTCCTTCCTTTGCTACCACGGAAAGTCACATCACAGAGGGGCTGACAGCTATGCTGACCAAACCATTAAGACTCAGACTTTGCCTTAACTTTCAGATGTCAAATCAAGTAAATTTGGAACCATCATTGTTTGGGAACAGTGGTTAAACAAGAAATTTGGTGCTGGCTTATTGTTCTTTTTGTATTCTTGATATAATTAACGAGTAAGTGTTGGAATGACCAAAATTATTTTTCAGGGATCACTTTCATATACATCAGGTTGCTCCTCCAATACAAATGGCCCTTGACAAATCAAAGAGGTAGGTGAACACTTGGATTCATTAGGTCAAGAACTAGCCTTGACATAAATCTGATTTTACTGAAGAGCACTAAACCCTGTGAATTGAATTAAATATGTGCCTGCTCTCAAAGAGCAGAACCAAAATTTTAATTTTATACAGACTTCTTATTAAAGTGGTTAACTGATTTAGGATCTATTTGGGTGAGCTTTCTAAACGTGGTTTATCAAGTTAAGTATCAATACATTTAGGGTAAATAAGCACCAACCACCTCAACTGAAAAATATTTCTATTGTAGTCCAGAAGTTAGAATATTAAATCATAGTGCTACTTGCTTGCTTCCATTAAAAAAGATTAAGAAGCCTTTCAACATTCTGTTTGGTTTGACATCCCATATTAATGCTATGTGTTAACTTTGCCATAATATTATCTGTCTTTAGTGCAATACAGTTAAATACACTAAGTATATACAACTTGGTAGTTGAAGTAAAAAGTGCAGGGTAAATATACAAAAATAAAATTACTTATGTCTTTTTCCATCATGGCATCAGGCAACCCAACAAATTATAGAGAAGTGTTTTCTCTAGCACGGCAAAGTGTGTCTAGCACATACGTGCTATAAATGTTGTCATGGAGATGGACATAAATCTGTCATTTCAGGAACTTTCGATGTCTAGTCAACAGGTAGGTTGTGATGGATGAAAACGGAGGAATGGAGTAAAGGGAGAAGTCAGGGGAGGAGGTAACTCCAGATACTCTACCTAGACAAGCTCTTCCATTGTGGGCCAAGCGGAGGCCCGGAGATGGACACAGACAGCGTGGCCCCTCTCCCGTGTCTTTACAGCCGTACTGGCAGTTGGTCATGGCACACGTCCTAGAGTCTGCGAAAAGAGCCATGCGTTAGCCTTTTCCCCAGGAGATGATAAAAAATATGCTCACTAAGGAATGATCCCTGACCCCTGAGACATGAAATGTAACACGTGGGATGGTATCAGAGGATAAGCTTCATCATCTGAGTCCCAGACGGAGATCCAAATGGAATCTGTGCAGGGGTGGTGTCTTGGTGGCCCCATGGTTGATTCTGTTGGCCAGTGCATTGCACCTGACTGTCTTTAGGCAGAACATGCACCCCTAAGTCACCAAAGACGGAAGCTCTCTCTTCCTATACAAGCTCCTTTACATCACCTGACTGGTCTCTACTACTGGCTGAAATGCACCCTCTGATGGAGATGATCCATTTGAATAAATAGGGTAAAAAAATGCCAATTTTACCCATCTCTCCATTCATATCTAGCCTCCGTGAGAGTCACTCAAATCACAAAACCTTGTCTTGTAGGTGTGTGTATTAAAACATGCAGCAGATAAGGCTGATCGGCTACCCAAAAGCCATTCCCATTACTGAGGCTGAAAAGCCAGTTCCACATCTTTTCCCTAGCTTCCCATGCAGCAACAAGGGAGTGGCCATATGATTCAGTTATAGCCAAAGAGATATTAAGGTAAGTCTGCTGGAGTTCCTGGAAAAGATGCTGCTGCGTAACAAAACGGATCGACATAAAAGAGGCGTTTGTTTCCTGGCATCGCTCCTTTTCCCTTTGTCTTGCCTACCTTTGATGCATGTGTGATATCTGGAGCTAGGGCAGCCATATTGTGAACACAAGGCCACAGGCATGAGGATGAAATCAACACCCTGAAGATGGCAGAGGCTGAGTCCTTGCTGACCTGTTCTGGAACTGCTTGCCTCCAGCTTTTAAAAGTAAAGATAATTTAGTTTGATTTTTCTGTCACTCATTGCTAAATAGACCTTGTCTCACAAAAACACATATCCCTAGTAGAGTTCCAGTATATATAGATCAAAAGTGCCTATAACAGGGGAGCACAGTGAATATTCTCTTCATACACCCACATCTATAGTGTGCCAGGCAACCAGCTGGACGAAAGAAACTGCAAAGGGCTGGGTCAGGAAAATCAGCACCCATGAGAGACATTCAGGGCCACCTGGGTGCTGCAAGCTATAGACAGGGAGGCAGAGGCAACCCGCACGTGTATAGTAGTAGACAAAGAGGGCGCCAGGGCAGACACGCAGGCCATGGCAATGCAGCAGACACTGGCCGATGGCTCCAGTTCTGGTTTATTCCTTTTCTCTTTAGTTGTCTTCTTTCAAAGTTAATCTTCAAATTTTGCCTCATTGTATTCTTCCATTTGGAGAAAGATCTCCTTTTTGGCACTAATTAGGCTTTCGTGGAATGTTTCAGAAACATCCATTAGCACAGGTCTTTTTAAAAATGTTAAGTGATGACTGGAAAACCGTGGACAGTTGTTCCCAAGGGGCTGGGGGCTGAAGGGGGTAGTTCTGGCAACGTTCTATTTGGTAGTGGTTACAAGGATGCTGGCTTTATAAGAATTCACTAAGCTACGTATTTGTTTCTTGGGGGTTTCTGTTCAATTTATAATAAATATTTTTTTAAATACTCCAAAAAATTTTTTAAGACTCTCTGAATGCCTGCTCTATCTCTTAAGCATGCTTGCTAATGGAGACTCTAGTGGTGTTGGGGCATTTTGCCAAGTGGGGCCAGCAACTCAAGGGTGAGGCAGGGGTGGGAGAAGTGAGCTATGCACGAGCCCGGATTTTGGATTTTACAACTGAGGGAGAGCCCAGGATAGGCAGGGGAGTCCGAGGACTCTGCAACCATGGGAAGCTGGCAGGAGGCGCAAGCTGCGGGCTTGTTGAGGGCGGCAGGGCAGATGGATTTGCTTTTCAGCTGCAACATAAAACCTGAAAAGACTTCCTTCTCAATAGATGAACGGATACAGACATTTAGGTTCCCACAGGACATGGGTTCTCTTTATCAAGAAGGGCTTTTCTTTCCAGGAATGTGAACTGGAATGGACTTCCAACAAGAGTCACTAATCTTTGAGCGTGGGGCAAGGGGCGTGAGAAAGATAGCTGGTGGGAAGAACTGATGTCCTGAGATGGAACTGAGATTTATCACCTTCCTGAAACAATATGCTTATATTTTCAGTATGCTTATTTTTTTCATGAAGAATTCTAATTCATCCTTGTATATAGAGAGAGACTCAATTTATCTTTCTCCTCAGTTAGTCTTTTTATTTAAAAAATGACGAGGCCAGAACAGGCAAATCCAGAGAGACAGAATGCAGGGCTGGGGTGGAGGAGAAGAGTGGAGAGTGACTGCTAATGGGGACAGGGTTTCCTTTTGGAGTGATGGAGATATTCTGGAGAGTGGTGATGGTTTGCACAACATTGTGAAATTACAAAATGCCTGAAGTACACTTAAAATTGTCAAAATGTTGAATTGCACAATATACGTATTTTACTACAATTAAAAGTAAGTCCTAGAGAGAGGGAATATATATATATATATAGCTGATTCTTGTTGATGTGTGGCAGAAATCAATACAATTCTGTAAAGCAATTATCCTTCAATCAATAAATAAATAAATTGAAAAAAATAAGTGTGCAAAGATGTTTTAGTCTAGGGTGATGTGAGAGTCTTTTTTTTTTTTGGGGGGGGGTGGTTTCCCCGCCAATAACTTACTTTAACTTTGCCCCAAGCACTAAATGGCAAAAGTCAAGCCTCTGGATTGACTGAGAGCAGGCCAGCTGCTGAAACTTACTGGAACATGTGGCGTTTGGCAGGAGCATGTGGCCGCTGAGGCAAAAGCACTTGTAGCTACCGTGTGTATTCACACATCTGTGTTGGCACGGCCGGGGTTTGAATCCACACTCATTCACATCTGCAGGGGGCAGTCAGAAAATGGAGAAAGGTGAACTGAAGGAGGAAACACCCAGATGTGGAACGAGGTTGGCCTCCCTGGACCCCGGCTGTGGAGGTAGGTACAAAGGGTGGTGACTCGCCTCTTCTCCGATCATCATTATGCGTTGGTGAGGGTGTGGAGCAAACTGAATCATCGTACTCTGCTGAAGGGAATGCAAATATAGGCACAACCACTCTGGAAAACTGTGTGGCAGCTAGATACAGACACTCGTGAGCCAGCCATTCCACTCCTGGGCAAATGTCCAACAGAGACATGGGTACATGCCCACCAGACTTCCCCGGTGGCTCAGTCAGTAAAGAATCTGCCTGCAAGGCAGGAGACCCGGGTTCGACCCCTGGGTCAGGAAGATCTCCTGGAGAAGGAATGGCACCCCACTCCAGTATTCTTGCCTGGAGAATCCCATGGACAGAGGAGCCTGGCGGGCTATCGCAAAGAGTTGGACACGACTGAGCGACTAAACCACCAAAAAATCACGTGATAAAATGATCACAGTAGCACTATTCTGAATTGCCTCAAACCAGAAAGAATCCAAATCTCTCCTCCCAAAAGGATGGATAAATGACTTGTATACTCATGCAGTAGAACACTATACAGCAGTGAGGCTGAACAAACCACAAGTCCAAACAACTGTGGGTGAAACTCACAAACATGATACTGACTGCGAGAAGCTGGACACAAATGCGCACACTGAAAACCAGGCATGAGGGAAAGAAACAAAACAAATCCAGGCACAATGACTCTGTGGTGGGAGAGACAAGGGACAGTGCCTTGTTGGAGGCTGGGGGCAAGTGATGGAGGGGAGCATGAGGGCTCTTCGGGGAGGCTGAGTTTCCATTTCTTGATCTGAATCCCACGAACACATGGGTGTTCATGAACATTCATGGAGTTGTACGTTGTTGACAGGTGTACAATTTTGTGTTTCCTACCTGAATAAAAAGTTAAAACATAATCTAGATACCGCTGCCTTTAATGCTGTTCCAGGTAGTCTGTGACAGGTGCCAACAGCACAGTCTCCTTTCAATTATTATTTTGAGCAGCCTCATGATGGCCAAATGGCCTTGTCTCACACCTTTCCTGAGGGAGCCCTGCTAGGCAGCTATTACCTGTGGTCAGGTCACAGGACAATATTTAATATCATGTAAAGGTGCTCAGAGGATGCTGTTACACAAGAAGGTTACAAAACTATGTATAGAGATACCACATTTTTAAAATAAGCATAGGGAAAATTGCTTAGGGAAATTCCCTGGCATTCCAGTGGTTAAAACTCAGCATTTTCACAGCTGGGGTCTGCATTCTACCCCTGGTTGGGCAGCTAACATCCTGCAAGCAATGTGGCACAGGCAGGAAAAGAAAGAAAAAAAAACCTTGGGAGACCAGGCTCTACACGTTTATAATGGCTACCTCCTGGGAAGATTGAGAGGGACTTTCTTCTCTGAGCTTTTCAAGGTTTAAAACATGAAACTTTCAGAATGAAGTAGCTTTTATTAAAATAAAAAATGATACATAAGGGAAAAACTTGGAAAGCCATCATGGGTTTCGCCTTTGGGCACGTGGTGATGTGGGTGCCACATGTCGTAACTCTCCCAAGGCAGATGTAGAAGGCAGAAAAGAACCAAATTCCATGTAAGACCAAAGTTCAGCACAGTAACAGGCAAAGGCCATTCTGGAAAATAAGTAAGTGGCTGCTTTCACCTCTGAAAAGAACCTTACAAGGAGATTTTCCAGCACATTTTCTGGGCACTTGAACTCCCTTCTCCACTGCCAGTCCCCTGTACACTACCATCTCCTGTATGGATCCTAACTGCTTCAAATGCACGAATTAAATAATGCTGGTTGGACATAACAGGAAAGTCAGGGATATTCCATTACTTGGCCTTAAGTCAGAGGCGTCTCTTGGAAGAAGCATTTTGGGGAAAGATATCAGTTGGGTTGAGGGCCATCAGTGGATATACATGGACTTTGATCAGGCAGCCCTGGGGCAGGGAGGCTGTAGGGAAAAGCCAGACAGCCCCACATCTGAGCCAACTGGACACTCTCTCAAAGTGAATATTTTGCGAGGACTTGAAAAGCAGCATGAAAAAACACCTTCTCCATTCCAGCTCTCCTGAGAAGGTATCTTGGTACAGAATCCAAGACATATGGAAAAGCAGGTCTTCTGGTGGGAAAAGCTCTGGTAAGGGGCATGGTTGAATTATTACTTCTGAGAGCGTGGCTCCTGCCACACTTCCCTCAAGCCTTCTGGACACAGTTCTAAGGAGCCCCTTGGTGGTGCTGGCCCCCATCCTGCGGTTGGGACAGGAGAGCTAGAGGCTCCTCCCTGAGCCTGCATGTCTGCCAGCACAGAGAAAGGCTATGTGAGCATCTGGCCTTGACAGTGAGCTGGGGGCAGTGGGACAGAGTGGGGCAGAGCCCTGGCTTTCTCTGGAATTCCATTCTCCCTTCTAGAACCCTGGCAGGGCTGTTTTTTAAGGGCAGCTGACCTGGATGTGCTGCTCTTTGCCTAACTGTGTTCTAGAACTGGGGACCCTTTCTTAATTAGCACAGGTTTCTTGGTGCCTGGGCTCCTCCACCCTGTGGACATCTGGGGCCAGATCACCCTTAGCGGGGGGCTGCCCTGTGCACTATAGATGTTCAACTGGGCTCTACCCACCAGATGCCAGTATTAACCCTTCCGAAAGTCTCCAGGCACCACCAGATGACCTCAGGGGTAAGACTTCCAGGTTTATCAAAAAAAAAAAAAACAAACAAACCAGGACGCCCGGGTAAACGTGAAATTTGGAAAATGACTAATATTTGTTCAGTGTACACATGCCCCATACTATATTTGCAACATACATACACTATAAAATTATTTGTTGTTTATGTGAAATTGCCTTTGAAAATAAGATTTAAATCTATCTAGGGATATGTATTGTATCTGGCAAGTCTTCCTAGGGGACAAAACTGGCCACCTTAAGAACCACTGTTCTTAATATTATAACTGCTTTAATATCTTCAGATAAACAGCCTATGACAAAAGTCATAAATTGCCTTTTAAAATATATCTATTACAATAAAAATATGCATGTCCTTCAACCCAACAATTCCATTTTTAGATATTTACCCTATAAAAATACTCAAAGGTGCAAGGATATGCATAGGATAATGACTGATGTAGCACTATTTGTAGTGGCAAAATATTGGGGACAACTTCTAAAAGAGTGGTTAAAGTATTTTTACACAAATGACACAAGCATTTGCTCTAGGGACTAGGATACAGCCTTAAAAAGTATGAGACCACTCTCTATATGCTGACATGCAGAAATGCCCATGAGAAATATCCATATTTGTAACTATAACAGAAAAGAAACTGCAGAGATGGGGGTCAAGCTCTTAGCTACGGGTGGAGGATGGACCGTGGGTGTTCACACTCACTTTTAAATTTATATCCTTTTGTTTTGTTGGATTTTCTTAAATAAAATATATGCACTGCTTCCTTAGCTTAAAAAAACCAATAAGCATTATTTGTTCAGAGGGAAAATAATGTTTTTTATCTGGCATCCTAACAAAAGCATCAGAATGACTGATGTTTTTCTAGGAGAGATTGATTGAAGACTCTCATTCTGAAACCACTTTCGTCTGAAGATCGGAGTTACAAACTACAGAATCCTGACTGCTGTACTGTGTCCCAAACACCACTGCGCTGCCTGAGTTGATTCGGAAAGCTCTGGGATAGGTCTGTGTTACCACCGTGGTCTCTAGTACTGACCTTGGCTGCAGGTTTCCCCGGTGTATCCTGGAGAGCACCTACATTTGTTTGGTCCCACACACTCACCGAACTTGCATCCAGGTTCACACACAGCTGTGGAAAGGAAAGGTATTTTGACTGTTAAAGAATAGGAGCCAACAGGTATACGAGAACATGTTCAACATGGCTAATCATCAGAGAAAGGCAAATCAAAACTACAGTGAGGTATCCTCTCACACCAGGCAGAATGGCCATCATCAAAATGTCTACAAATAATAAATGCTGGAAAGAGTATATAGGAAAGGGAACCCTCCTACACTGTGGGTGGGAATGTAAATTGGTGCAGACACTAGAGAGAACAGTATGGAAGTTCCTCAAAAAGGCTAAAATAGAGTTGCAATCCCACTATTGGGCATTTATGTGAACAAAAGTTTAATTTGGAAAGATACATACATGCACTATCAACAATAGCCAAGACATGGAAATAGCCTAAATATCCACTGAAAGGTAAAAGGATGAAAAAGACATGATACATATATACGATGGCCTATTACTCCGCCATGACAAAGAATAAAACAATACCATCTGTAGCCACATGGATGGACCTAGAGAGACGATCATACTAATTAAAGTAAGTCGGGAAGAGAAAGACAAACACCTTATGATACCACTTACCTGTGGAATCTGAACTATGAGACACATAAACCTATCTGCAAAACAGAGATGGACTCACACACATGGACAACAGGCCTGTGGTTGCCGACGGACAGGGAGGATGAGAGAGGGCAGGACTGGGAGTCTGGGAGGAGCAGATGCAAGCTAGTACATACAGGATGAATAAACCACAAGGCCCTACTGTAGAGCACAGGGAACTACATTCAATATCCTCTGATAAACCATAATAGAAAAGAATATGAAAAAGGAATACAAATATATATGTATAACTGAATCACTTTCTTGTAGAGCAGAAATCAACACAACATTGTAAGTCAACTATATTTCAGTAAAGGAATTAAGAAGAACAGGGGTAGTCAGCCCACTGAAATGCACACGTATTAAACTTAGGCACCTTCTGTGTGGCAGAGAAATCCATGGTGACAGCCAATACAGAGGGCGATCTGCTTCCTCTCCAGTTTATTTTCACCTTTAAAATACTGCTTCACTTCTGAACTACATCACCGGCCCCCATCTCCTCACCCCCTTCCACCCCACAAGTACAAGTTGACCATAACTTTGCCTAGCACTGCCAAACCTCTAGTGGCATTCAAAGGGGAAAAAAAAAGCCTCCTACTTCGCAATTAGCCAGTTTTGTATGTAAACACAAACGATTTAACAAAAGAAATATGATTCGTGAGCTGAAAGAAACTCCATAGTTATACTAGGCCAAGGTCCTTCTCTCCCTTTCTACTGTTTTTTTTTTTTTTCTCTTCTGTATTATTTCCCTGTTTCTCTTTTGAATGATCAAAATTTTAAAATTCTGTGTGTTATCAGCCAAAATGAACAAAGCACAGGTGGAAAGCAGGGAGACCCTGCCTCTGGTCCCAAGGATGGGAACCACAAGCATGATGTTGATGGCGATAGTGGTGGTGATGGAGGCATACCAAAGGCAGCATCTGGTCTTCTGATTTATCCACTTCTGTATCCAGACACCTGACACAATCTAGGAACTCAATAAATATTTGTTGGATGGCTGAAGTGGCAGGAGAAACAAGGATAGGATGGGTAACAGATTGGACTGGGGGCAAGAAAGCATAGTCAATGATGGTGCAAAGTTTTGAGTCTGGCTCATAAGGAGGAGACAGGGAGAAAACGCTGTGCATAGGAAGACAGGAAAATGCGAGAGCCCAAAGACATGAAGGGGAATGAGAGAAAAAACAGTGAATGAGAGAGAAACTAGGCAGGTAGGGAATCACGGACTCTCACATTTTCTGGATCTACTAGGAGTTCCAGAAACAGCCAGCATATGAGCGGATGACTCAGCAATTGCCAGAAATGCTTGCTTACCTCTCTGCACATTCATTCTCTGGCTCATAGAAGGCCCACCCCTAAGCAAGCCTGTTCCTAAAGACTCCGGCCTGTTCCCATCTGACCCAACCCTACCTTTGCTAATGTCACCATTCATCTCCCAGCTACCTGGACTCCAAACCTCAGATGTCTCTATTCGTGTTCCCCAAACAATCACCCCGAGTATCCTATCCCTCTCTCCCTGTTTCCACCACCCATTTTCTCAACTAAGTATTGGGCTGGCCAAAAAAGTGCGTTTTGGTTTCTCTACAGTCGCTTACAGAAAAACCCAAACGAACTTTTTGGCCAAGCCAATATTTATCCAGCTGCTGGGAACCACTTCCCCCATAGATGTCTGGGAGATTTGTCACATGCCTCTCTCTCTTTGCTTTCCTCATCTCAGTCTGTGACCAGGGCTTGGCTGATGCACAGGTCTAACAGTCTAGCCCCTGGTTTCTGGGCAGGACAAATGCTGAGGTGCAAGTAACACCCCAGAGCTCCGTGTGGGATCAGGATGACGCCAAACTTCTCTTGAAGCCACATCTTTGCCTCGCTTCTTCCCCAGCTCCCTCACTCCCTAACAGCTTTCTCCCAAGTGCCTCTCAACAGGATATCTGTGCAAGAATCACCTTCACAGGCACTGCTCCTAGAACATCGATGTCCGATGAGACGTTAAAGGGATATTCCAGAAGTATAGCTCTGATCATGCCATGCATTGCCACAGTTCAGTTCAGTTCAGTGGCTCAGTCGTGACCGACTCTGCGACCCCATGGACTGCAGCACACCAGGCTTCCCTGTCCATAACCAACTCCTGGAGCTTACTCAAACTCATGTCCATCGAGTCGGTGATGCTATCCAACCATCTCATCCTCTGTCGTCCCCTTCTCCTCCTGCCTTCAATCTTTCCCAGCATCAGGGTCTTTTCCAATGAGTCAGTTCTTTGCGTCAGGTGGCCAAAGTATTGGAGTTTCAGCTTCAGCGTCAGTCCTTCCAACGAATATTCAGGACCGATTTCATTGCCTAGAAGTCATCAAATAATCTCTGATGGGTCCTGAGTCCAGGACAGGGGTCATAACCATGATCTGGAATCGGCCTTCTTTTAGTCTTACTCTGTTCCCTGAACCCAGGCAACGATGAGGTCAAACCAGACTGCCTGCTCTTCTCTGACCTACCCTGCACTTTTTACCCCTTCTCTACTGTTACCCCACCCTGCGGCACCCCTCCCCACCACTCCAATGGTTAATATCCTGACAATCCTTCAAGGACTACCTTGCAGGGCCCCTCCTTCCAGAAGCGTGTACAGATTTCTCCAGCCACACGTGAACTTCTGCTCATCTCTCAGAACTCCACAGAACTCTGGCAGGCTTCTCCCACGAAACTGGTATCTTCATCTTATTCAATAACTAGCCAGGCATTTCGCTTCTATGTTTGACTTCTATCTACTACCTGAGGCTAAGTGCTTTCAGAACAGGGATATAAACACTCACCTTTGTTTCTCCTCCTGCATGTAATAGTGTGAACACATTAGACACTGAAGTAGTTTTGAATGACAAAGCAGGAAGCGTAGAACTTTGAACAGGGACACATTTCAAGGCTTGAAGTAGATCGTAAGTGAGAGAAGGCAGGGGAAAACACGCTTCCTACTAAAGCTCTTCCACTTTTGGAGGCAAACGAGATAGAATTGGATTTCCAGGGATATTTTGTTATGGTTATGTTCTTGGAGATGCAGCTTTAACTCTAAATGTTAGAAAAATAACCTTTTTTTTTAAGCCCCCAAGACCACTGATTGCTCCCTGGAAAGTTATTTTCAATGTAGTCCAGACAGGAAAGCCCAGGATAAATGCCAAAGAGAAGAGAGAAGTGGTGAATACTAATACCCTTGCTGTTTGGAGGTCAGCACTCCAGAAAAACGTGTTGATTTACGGTAACTTCGGATCTGTGATGGGAACAGTCAATTGATGGCATAGGGAAATTCCGTTTATGTCTAAAATGGCCTGAGATTTAAGTGTGCTTTGGATAAAGGAAGCTCTCTTGTTTAATTTCCCTGCAAACTCCTCCATCTTTCTGGAGTGTTTATCCACTGTTTATCCACTCATTCTGGCTCTTTATCCCATATCTCACTAAGTGACCCATATCTGAAGGCTAACGATATGGAGTGAAGCAGACCCTGCCCTGGGAACAGATTTAAGCAGGGCAGACGCTGAGATCTAGAAAGCTCTGGCATAGAGGCAGGGCCTCTGAAGGACTGAGGGCTGATCAGTCAGTGGAGGTGAAGGCCAGGGCAGACTGCACCCTCACAAGCTGGAGCTTTGCCTGTTCAGGCAAGTTGCATGAGTCCCTGTCGCATCACCATGCACCCCACGGCTTAGAAATCAGTGGCCTGGTGATCAGGGACTAACCAGCCTGTTACCTGGTGCTTCGAGGAGCGTATGACTTTACCATCCAGAAGGACCATGCTGATTGGATGTAATATGATACAGATCACAGATACAAAAATCATTGCCATTTACTGTGTCAAGATTTGACGGGGGCAGAGGGTGGGCTGACCATCGCTTCAGCTTGCCGAGCACGCAGTGGGAGCAGTGTGTTGGAATGCCCTTTAGCATCTGGCTTTCAATTCTTTTCAGGCCTCTGGTATGAATACTGGCCACAAAAGTGGTGAGAATGTGACTGGCTGAGTGCACCACGGTCAGAGTGCTCCGATCTAGTGATAGAATAGCCCTTCCAGAAAAGCAAAGCTCACCCTCATTTATTCACCAGAGACGTGCAAGTTTTATGGCTGGAGGTCCTGAGGTTCGTGTGACTGTAAGAGAGATTCCAAATCAGGTATCCCATGTGGTTTTTGACCCTTTCCACCTGACTGACTTCAAAGACAAATGTATCATGTTATGTTTAGAAGGAGAAAAAACCAACATTGAACCCCCTCATCACCTGCTGCTTTGACGGACAGACGTCCGCAAAGGAGGAAATGGAGCCTGAGCAAGCTTATCTACCTTGCCCAAGGTCACTCCGGTCAGTCTGGTTCTCAAGACAATGCCCTTGATTGTGACCCACCAGACCAGTGTGAGCACCACCGTTTTCAACCGACAAAGTCCCAGGGGAATGTTCTAACTTTCTTTTGCTAGGCAGGCAGTGATGACCTTCAAACATTTCTTCTGCTATCTTCACACTCTTGTCATCTCTTCATAAAGAAACTGCGCAGTGCAGGGTTTTACATAATATCAAACACGTGGGGGGAATTCCCTGGTGGCTCAGACGGTAAAGCGTCTGCCCGCAATGCGGGAAACTGGAGTTCGATCCCTGAGTCGGGAAGATCCCCTGGAGAAGGAAATGGCAACCCACTCCAGTACTCTTGCCTAGAAAATTCCATGGATGGAGCAGCCTGGTGGGCTACAGTCCATGGGGTCGCAAAGAGTTGGACACGACTGAGCGACTTCACTAAACATGTCGGAGCGACATCAACGTCCTCCAATGTTTCATGGATTTCGGACATGGTCAATTTCTGCCTGCAGCTACAGTGTGCCCAGATTATTTTTGAACCAGCTAAATCCAAGAGGAAGCAGTTGGGGCAGGGAAAGAGCAGAAGAAGAATGTAGAATTATTATTCTTAAAAATCACTAACACTCTTGGGCTTTATAGTTTATAATCCAATATGATCCACACCAGTGCCTAAAGTATATGGGAGGTGCAAATGTCTGTTCATCCCACTTAACAGATTAAAGATTCAGGGTCTATGCCACCTACTAGATACACAGGGCCCTGAGACCAGATTCCTGCCCTGAAAGAATGTACCCTTGGTTAGTCAGCTTTGAAGAATACAGATTTGATTCTTTTACACTGCCAGTGTCAGTTATTACAGAAATTTACATGAAAAACAATGCAACACAAAACTCTGCTCATTCCTAGCCTCCCCAACTCTTTTGAAATTGTCAGAGGAATCTCTTGGAGTTCAGAACACTGGTCTGAGAATTGATGTCAAAAGCAAATTATGGAAACTTAGTTTGAAATGTACACAACAGAACCAGGCATATCTTGCATATATATGCACGCATTCCTTGAAACCATCTAGAAATAGGCACGATGGACTTGAAAAATGTGAGTAACCAAACTACAAAGTAAATGGCTAACCTTCTTGTTTGTGACCAAAGCCTACTGGCTGGGTGATTCATAATTAAAAAGTGGAATTCATTAGAAGTCGGTTGGAAAAATTAGAAATAGAATGAGGTATTTCTTGACCTGTTTTTGCCTAACTCAGTTTCTCTAGATTAAAACAAAAACAGCCATACTGACTGAGAGAATAGCAGAGAGAACTGATGAAACAGGGCTCCTAAACAAACACATCACATCAAGGGTGATGGTGTCAGCCACATTTTGAATGGAAAGAGATCTCACAAGAAGTTAGACCTTGGCTGTCAGTTAGGACTGTGTCCCTGCTCTGGGAAAGCCACTGGCAACCTGGTGACAGCTTATGGTGTCACAGAGGAAAACTGCAGGACCCAGGCCAACCATCTGAGCACCGGGTGGTCTGAGTTTTACCAGAGTACCTTCACAGACTCCCTTGCTGCTCCTTCTCCAGCCATAGCAGCAGGCCAGGATGGTTCCATAGCGACAGACACCAGGCTGGAGCGACGATGCCAGCACTGCGTGATCCCTTGGACTGTGGATAAACAGCCACATGTTAGAACTGAGAAAACAGGAAGCACCACAGAGACTCTGCCCTGCTACTCTATGGACAGGAGACGTGACAGTTACCTGGGCAATTGCCACAAACCTGCTGGAAGTGCTAGATCGCATTTTGACAAACTGAATTTCAGATTGCCAGCCTCTGCAATCATCGCTTGCCAGCCTTCACCAATAATTGTGCTAAGTCACTTCAGGCATGTCCCACTCTTCGCGACCCCATGGACTGCAGCCCACCAGGCTCCTCTGTCCATGGGATTCTCCAGGGAAGAGTACTGGAGTGGGTTGCCATGCTCTTCTCCAGGTCCCCAATGTTTAGCATCAGCCATTTCCTTCTTCCCCAGGGTTGAAAGAATTGGATTACATGGGATTTCCCTGGGGGCTCAGTGGCTAAGAGTCCACCTGCCAGTGCAGGCAACACAGGCGCAATCCCTGGTCTGAGCGGGTTCTGCATGCCGCGGGGCCGGTAAGCCCATGCACCACTGCTAAAGAGCCCCTGCTCTGCAACAGGAGAAGCCAGTGCAATGAGAAGCCTGTGCACCGCCCCTGGAGAGCAGCTCCCACTCCCTGCAACTAGGGAGACGCCCCACAGCAACGAAGACCCAGTGCAGCCATTAAATACAGACATCAACAGCACTGGGCTCCGTAGAATCTATGAAACTCGGACACGTGAAAGTGGCCCAAATCGTCTGCTTCTGAACCCTGGAGAGGGCCAGTTTTCAGATCTGTCTGTCCAGACACACCGGCTCCCCAGGTCTGTGTCCAGCTCCGTGCCCTGTGTGCTCACGTGACTCCCTGGACCCCCGGCTTCGTCCCAGACAAGAGTGCTGCCCCTCTGCCCCACTGGCCACCTGGGGGCCACTGAACACCCTAGAATCTTGATACACTAGAGACGGTCAAAGCTGGAAAGCTGCTATAGAGAGCCTTCATGCAATTGTCTCCTGTTACAGATGAGGCAACTCCAGCCCGAAGGAGCAGTCACAAACCCCGCAGAGCCCTGTCAGTGGTTCCAGCCCAGGGCGCCCTCCGCACTCCTGGAAACACAATTCACTCAACTCTTCATCTGTAGAGCAGAGGTTGGCAGATGTTTTCCATAAAGGGGCAGCCGGTAAATAGTTTAGGCTCTGTGGGCCACGGGGTCTTTGTCCAAGTGCAAAAGCAGCTGCAAGCAACAGTAGATAGGTGGGCATGGCCGTATTCAGTAAATATTTATGGACACTGAAACATTTGAATTTCATAAGCTTTCCACATGTCATGCAATAATAATCTTTTTTTGGTTTAGTTTTAACTGTTTTTAAAGTAAAAGCCATTCTTAGCTCAAGAGCCACATAGAAACAGAGGGCCACCTAGCCTTGGCCTGAGGGCTGCAGTTTGCTGACCTTGACCTAGAGGCCGGAAAGAGTGGGCCCCGACCCCGAGTGCCAAGGTGGTAGCTTGCCGCACATTCCACGATTGGACAGGGGTACCACCAGATTCTGGAAGAAAAGGCTTCTGTTGTATATTTGGTGGATGGCTGGGGTGGTTTCCTCTTGCATAGTAAATACATGATAAAATGCATGCATATTAAACACCTGGGCACTTTAACAGACAAGGAATGTACATTTGACCATGAGCTTGCTGCAACTGTCACCACCCATTCCAGGACATACCTAACAGCACTTGGTCCCAATTCTCTCCTCCCTCCATTCCCTGGCACCCACAAATGTACGTTCTGTCTCTAGATTTGCCTATTCCGGACATTTCACGTGAGTGTCATCATATCTTCTATGATCTTTTTGTGTCTGACTTTTTCATTTAGCATGTTTTCAAGGTTCATTCATCTCATGGCACATAAAAGTAGTTCTTTTTTACTGATGAATAATATTCTATTGTATGAATAGACCACATTTATCTGTTTGTCAGTTGATGGACATTTGGGATGTCTCTACCTTTTGGCTATTAAGAATAATGCTGCTATGAACACTGTGTATTAGCTTTTGTATGAACACATGTTTTCGTTTCTCTTGGGTATATACCTAGGAGTGAAATTGCTGGATCATAGGCACTCTATGTTTAACGTTTTGAAGAACTGACGCACTGTTTTCCTTCCTTTTCTCCTTTGCCTTTTGCTTCTCTTCTTTTCTCAGCTATTTGTAAGTCCTCAGTCAATCACTTTACCTTTTTGCATTTCAGGAAATGAAGGGAAGCCTGGCTGCAGTCCGTGCAGTAACAGTCGGAGACGACTGAGTGAGTGAACAACACCAAACCACTGTTTTCCAAGACAGCTGGATCGTTTCACACCGCCACCAACAGTGCATGAGGACTCCAACTTGTCCACGTTCCCACCAGCGCTTGTTATTGCCCATTTTCTCATTACAGCTCTTCTAGTGGTTGACAAGTACTACTGTGCTTAGATTCGCATTTCCCAGATGGCTCACGATGTCGAGCGTTTTTTATGTGTTTATTGGCTCTTTGTGTATCTTCTTTGGAGAAAGGTCTATTCAGGTCCTTTCCCCATTTTCCAATTGGGTTATTTGTCCTGATATCCTTAAGAATGAAACACAAAGATCAAAACTAATTGGTAAAAGCAGCTGTCCCCATGTCCCGATGAATAAGATGATGTATCTTTACCTCATCCTGAGAAAAAAATCTTCCATCTAGATCCTCAAAGAGTCAGGTTTTGTTTTTTTTTTTTTACCATATTTGTTCTGAACTTTGAAAAAGTGCCCACATCTGTTTTCTCTTCCTTTAACAACATGGAGCTGAGTCTGGGGAGCAGAGTGGAGGGAGAAACTGACTTTGCCCAGAAAAGAAGATGTCACATTTCAGGTGGATTTAAAAACATATGACAAAGAAGAAAACTATAGAGGGGGATATTTCATCTATGGGAATTTAATTCCATATTTTTATAAGGAACGTGTAATTCATTTAGTGAGATTATAATCTATCAACAAATCATGGAGCTGACCTGTAAATGTATTTTTTTTAATATTTTTATTTAGTGTTGGAGTATAGCTGATTTACGATGTTATATAGTTTCAGGTGTACAGCAAAGTGATTCAGGTACACATATACATATATCTATTCTTTTAAAATTCTTTTCCCCTTTAGGTTATTACAGACCATTGAGTACAATTCCCTGTGCTATAGAGTAGGTCCTTGCTTATTTTCTGTTTTAAATATAGCAATGTGCACAGGTCAATCCCAAACTCCTAAAATATCCCTCTCTCCTACCTTTCCCCTTTTCCCACTTTTCCCACTTTTGCCCTTCTTGACCTCAGATTTGCAAGCTATAAGTGCTCCAGCTCCAATAGGAAGGGCCTTATGGCAAGAATACACAGAAGAACTGTACAAAAAAATCCTCACAACCTGGATAATCACGATGGTGTGATCACTCATCTAGAGCCAGACATCCTGGAATATGAAGTCAAATTGGCCTTAGAAAGCATCACTATGAACAAAGCTAGTGGAGGTGATGGCATTCCAGTTGAGCTATTTCAAATCCTGAAAGATGAAGCTGTGAAAGTGCTGCACTCAATATGCCAGCAAATTTGGAAGACTCAGCAGTGGCCAAAGGACTGGAAAAGGTCAGTTTTCATTCCAATCCGAAAGAAAGGCAATGCCAAAGAATGCTCAAACTACCGCACAATTGCACTCATCTCACACACTAGTAAAGTAATGCTCAAAATTCTCCAAGCCAGGCTTCAGCAACATGTGAACCATAAACTTCCTGATGTTCAAGCTGGTTTTAGAAAAGGCAGAGGAATCAAAGATCAAATGGCAAACATCTGCTGGATCATGGAAAAAGCAAGAGAGTTCCAGAAAAACAACTATTTCTGCTTTATTNCTCTGTGTTGGTTCTCCATTCTTTTTTAAAATTCTGTTTTCTTCCAAGGCTCTCACAATTTTCCATTCTTTCCCACAATTCCTTATTACTCCCACAATTTCGTGTTTTGTCCCACAACTGTTTATTATACAACTTGACACAGAATTTGGTAATTCTGTCTTAAACTGTGTATTTCTCCTACCTATGAGTTTTCTGAAGCCAGAGAATATATGTTATTAGTTGTGTGACCCCTGTGTCTGTGCTGGTCACAGTGCATCCTGAACACAGGCACCAGTGCACACATTGCTTTATGAGATAAGCTTGTGCTAGAATGGAGCACAATTTCTTTCATCAAGAAAATATTACTACAAAAAAAAAAGTCATCCTGATAAACACTGTGCTGAGTCGCATATCAGATGTACATTTTGGTATAAGCTTTGTGTCTCAGCTTAGACCAGTAACTCACACTTCCTGGACTGGCAATCGGCTGGCACTGCCCTCTACCACTTATAGTCTAGATCCTGTGGTGTGAAGGGGCAGTCATGAAGCAGTAAGGGGCAGTAAAGGGATCAAGGAATTACTCTTGAAAAGCTCATTCATTCACCTGTACTTATAGAGCATCTGTGGCCTGCCAAGTTCTGTGTTAAGTGCTAGGAATACAGAAGTGAACACGCTGAGCAGAGTCCCCGTGTGCGGGCCAGTCCTCTTTACCAGGGCCAAGGGTCCCTATCTCCTTGCTCAGAACTGTGTCTGCACTGACCACGGCCACCTTCTGGTGCTCAGTACCGAAACCGGGGCGTCCACTGTGGGCCTGGACACATGAAAGTCTCCCGCCAGCAAAGTCAAGGAGCCTGTGAAGGAGGTCACTGGTGCAGGAAACCACCACGTTGACTGTGCCTGTGTCTCATCAGAAGAAGAATAAGATGGCGGAAGCCATCTGAGAGAAGGTTGTGAAGCACGGGGACCTCTTCATCATGAATAATTATAGTCCATCTTCTTTGAGAGAAGCTGGTGAAGGAAACCTGTCAGAAGATCCACAAGGACTGAAAACTGGACCATCTGGACATTCATCTTAATGGCTGGGATTCCAGCCTGGGGAAGACTTCTCTCTAAACACAAGAAAGGTGATGTCCTCACCAGTTAAATAGCCTTCTTGGAAGCCTGAGAGACCATGGTGGGGCTGGTGGGAGAGGGGGTTGGTGAAAGCCATTGGAATCTCCAACTTCAGTGACTTCCAGATCAAAGGACTCTTTGCTGCTGCTGCTGCTGAGTCACTTCAGTCGTGTCTGACTCTGTGCAACCCCATAGATGGCAGCCCACCAGGTCCCTCTGTCCATGGGATTCTCCAGGCAAGAACACTGGAGTGGGTTGCCATTTCCTTCTCCAATGCACGAAAGTACAAAGTGAAAGTGAAGTCGGGTTCCACTCTTCAAGACCCCACAGACTGCAGCCTACCAGGCTCCTCTATCCATGGGATTTTCCAGGCAAGAGTACTGGAGTGCGTTGCCATTGCCTTCTCCAGAAGGGACTCTTTATTTAACTTTTAAAAATAATTTTTTTTAATTGAAGTATAGGGACTTCCCTGGTGATTGAGTGGCTAAGACTCCACACTCCCAATGCAGAGCGCCCGGGTTTGATCCTTGATCAGGGAACTAGATCCCACATACCACAACAAAGAGTTCACATGCTGCAACTAGGAACCAGCACAGCCAGATAAATAAATTAAAAAAAAATTTAAATGAAGTATGCTTGACCTACAATGTTGTGTTAATATCTGTCATACAGCAAAGTGGTTTTATATATATATATATATATTCACAAATATACATATATATATATACATACACACTCACACATCTTTTCTGAAACATTTCTTTTCCATTATGACTTATAGGATATTGCATATGTTCTCTGTACTCTACAGTAGTACCTTGTTGTATGTTCAGACACACAATGCTGTTGAGCAGACCCAGAGTGAAATACAGTGACTAACCAGATTGTCACCCCTACTTCATACAGGAAGGAGGAATGGAGCCAGTAATGCCACTCCAGGGGCATAACTGTCATACTATACAGCCCTCTGGTGTGTGTGTGTGTGCTCAGTCGAGTCCGACTCTTTGCAGCCCCATGGACTGTAGTCTTCCAGGCTCCTCTGTCCATGGATTTTTCCAGGCAAGAAGACAGAAGTAGGTTGCCATGCCCTCCTCCAGGGGATCTTCCTGAAGGCCTCTGGGTCTCCTGGGTCTCCTGCATTGGCAGCCGAGTTCTTTACCACTAGTACCACCTGGGAAGCCTGCATGGCCCTCTGGGCTCTCCAGATAAACCTCAGGCCAACCCAGAGGACTCTTCCCTACTGGAAGATCCCAAGATTAAGGAGATTGCTACGAAGCACAAAAACTGAAGGCCAGGTTCTGATCCGGTCTCCCATCCAGAGAACTGTGGTTTTAATCCCCCAGTCTGTGACACAAACATGCATTGTTGAGAACTTTCAGGCCTTGACTTTTACATTGAACAATGAGATAGTGATCATACTCAGCTTCAACAGAAACTGGAGACCCTACACCATTTGTCCCATTTGGAGGATTTTCCCTTCAGTGCAGAATATTGCAGCTGAATCTCCCCTGAAAATTGCCCAGGAGATGTTCTATGCTCACTGAAGTCTCACTCTCCCCACCAGAGTCCTCATTTAGCTGAGCTAATCTGAGATCATTGGAGGAGGAAATGGCACCCCACTCCAGTACTCTTGCCTGGAAAATCCCATGGACAGAGGAGCCTGGAAGGCTGCAGTCCATGGGGTCGCAAAGAGTGGGACATGACTGAGCGACTTCACTTTCAGTCTGAGATCATAGGGAGCCTGGCTCCGCTGAAGCCAGAATCTAGGCAGTGCTGTATCTAGTATGTTCCACCGGGAGCAGACTGTCACAGGAGGTAGGATTCAGATAAGCAGATTACAATAGTTTTTTTCCACTTACTTCATTTGAACACCAGGGGAACTCTGCTAATGCTGAGAATACAAAGATTAAAGAATAAGGAAGAATCATGTGAAAAAAAAGTCCCCGCTCTTACGCTCTTACGGAATTTACTACTAAGTCGCTTCAGTCGTGTCCGACTCTGTGCAACCCCATAGATGGCAGCCCTCCAGGCTCCCCTGTCCCTGGGATTCTCCAGGCAAGAACACAGGAGTGGGTTGCCATTTCTTTCTCCAATGCATGAAAGTGAAAAGTGAAAGTGAAGTCAGGTTCCACTCTTCAAGACTCCATGGACTGCAGCCGACCAGGCTCCTCCATCCACGGGAATTTCCAGGCAAGAGTACTGGAGTGGCTTGTCATTGCCTTCTCCGGAAAGGACTCTTTATTTAACTTTTAAAAATAAATTTACTAGTAGACGAAAAGATCAGCCCACTCATGAACAATCCGGTATACAAACAGATAAGTAATTTCAAAATGTGAAGCATCATGAGAAAAATGAAACAGGTAGTGTGACAGAGATGAACGGGGTGGTTCTACCCAGCTCCTGGGATCTTGTTAGAAATGCTAACCTCAGTGCCTCCCCCCACTACCCCCAGTTTGTCCTCCACCACCCCCACCCTCACCCCCGACCACTGACTGAGTCCAAGTCTGCCTTGTAACAGGCTCCCAGATCGGCTTGCACAGGACAGACTGAGATCCTGAATAGAGCCTCAGCTATGGACATCAGGAAGACCTCTCTCTAAGTGGTTGGGGCGGGGTGGGGTACTTTAGCGGAGACCTGAATGACGAGAAGGACCCAGCATGTAAAGATCAGGACAAAGAGCAGTCCAGACAGCGGTGACAGTAAAGGAGAGCGTCCTGTGATTGACGTGAAGAGCAGAAGGCCAGTGGGGCCTGCACAGGGTGAGCCAGGGCGGAACTAGGAGAGGATGCAGGGGCAGGAGCGCTCTGGGCAGGGAGAGGAGGTGGGGGCGGGGGTGTATTTTCTTCTAAGTGAGATGTGAGCTGGAGGAGGGTTTTACAAAGAAGAGTGACTCACCTGACAACAGGGAGAGTTTGCTTTCTCAACTTCCCTCGTCACCACTCTCCACTAAGGTCCAGGGACCTTCCCTTGGCAGCGTTGCCCATGACCTTCCCGGGCTTTGCTGGGGCCTGAATACACGAGGGCAAGTTGCTCAGACAGAGCTGGTGAGCATCCTTGTAGCTCAGGGCTGCACAGGTCTGCCCGGTTTCACCGGGGCTCACCACATCTGTGCTCAGAGGGACCATGTCCACATCTTGTCTGTCTCAGGGGCCAGGGCTGCCTCGCACTCTCTGAGATCAATGCCCCTTTTCATCAAAGGAATTTGTTGCCAATGATGTTACATGTGGCCAGAAATTATCGTTCTCTTGAACATTTTCAGCACCGTTATAACAGCTTCAGAGGATGGGCTATTGCTAAGCAGTAAACCTCAATCTTTTTGTTTATGAATGATAGTTCAGAGTCTCTTCTCAAATGTCTACAAAGAAAATTAATTTTCACTCTCTATACATCCGAAGAATGCTCTAAGATTGTGGGTAACTAGCTTTCAATGTGGATCAGCCTCAACTTCTTATCTGAACCCTAGTTCTATGCTTCTAGCTGTTCACTGGACATCATTTGTTTATGAATGATAGTTCAGAGTCTCTTCTCAAATGTCTACAAAGAAAATTAATTTTCACTCTCTATACATCCGAAGAATGCTCTAAGATTGTGGGTAACTAGCTTTCAATGTGGATCAGCCTCAACTTCTTATCTGAACCCTAGTTCTATGCTTCTAGCTGTTCACTGGACATCAGTCTTTGAATAAGTTTCTCTCATTTCTTTCTCCTACAGATGTGATACTTTTTAAACAACTTGCTTTGTAGCAACGAGAGGTTCCCAAATGAAAACCTTAGGATTGTCTTTAACTTTTGTTTCCGCTCTCTTACTACTTATATTGATTTTTTTAAATCAAATCTTGGTCCTTTCTTCCCCCCCTTCTTTGAGTCCTTTCCTTCAGTCCCTACTGTCAGAATCCTACAGGCTTCATTTTTCCAACAAAGTCCAGGCTCTCCATACCTATGGAAGAGATCTAGTCCCTGGATGACAGTTCTAGGATAAAAAAAAAGCTTTAATTGTTTGTTTCTTTAACTTCAGAGTTCTTGAATGACACTGCAAGTAAATGTTAGTAAGTAATCCAGATTACTTTCTCAGCATCGTCTCCTACCTGCCTTTTGCCCTCATTCCAGGGCCAATCACTAACTTTCCCACCACTAATTTGACCACTCTTTTAATATCTAGTTGTAAGTACTCTGGATAAGAAATACAAACTATTAGGTGAAACCACATGAAACTATGATTTTAGAAGTTAAAAACGTCCAAATATTTGTATATCATATGTTACAATTTAACGATCACGGAAGAGAAGGCTAAGTGCTCAGTAAATCCATTTCTGTCTTCTGGGCACAAAGCTACACTATACTTCCCAGCCAGCCTGCTGGCTAGGTGGGGCCACATGACTGTTTTTGGCCAACAGAATGGGGGTAGTCTGTCTCCAAGCCTGTGCACAAAGCCTCCTGTGGGATCCTCGACTTTGTTTCCATCAGCCCCATATAGAGGACACTGGGGCCCTGGCCAAAGATGGCACCTCAAGATGGATGGAACCTGTTCCCATGTGAGAGCACATAGCAGACTCTCTCAAATGTGTGTTGGACTTGAAGGCAGGCAAAGAAATGAACTTCTACTGTGTTCAGCCACTGTGATTTTGGAATGGTCTGACACATGAAGTTAGCCCACTTTGATAAAGACAGTAATATTCCAAGACCGTTTGTTTTCCTAAAGTCTAGTACACATGATATTTTCCTCATGTGTGAATCCACTGAAACAACAAACAAAAACTTAGAAAGATATCAATATGATTTGCATTTAGTTTCATATTCAGCAAAGCATTTTTTAAAATGTACAAAAATGGAGCAATGCATTCTGGGAGATCAAGAATGCATGGTTAAGGCATAGTCCTGAATTTAAGGGACATCTGAGTATCATGCATTTGGCTGGATTAACTCAACTCCATGGAACCTGGTAAACCTGGGGTGATCAATAAAAAAGGAGTTCTTGAAAGAGAAAGAGAAAGCTAGAAAGAGAATTCTTGGTTTTGGACTGAAAGGATCCCACCAACATTTTCTGCCACCCTGGGAGGTCTGACCAAGCTAGACAGCTGCTTGCGCATATGTGCTTGTGCGCTCTGCCTTTGATCTCTCTTCCTAAACAACACTGGACAGATAGAAGGTTCAAGGCACCCAGTCCTGAGGCAGGGAAGTGGCACTGTAGGTGAAGTCTCTGTGGGGAGGAGGCCCTGAGCTGTGGCTGTCTGAGCTACCTGCTGAATTGCCCAGAGCTCCTTTCATGCATTACACAGCTTGCTGTCTACATTGACCAGATTAATCACAAGTCGCCGTCTCCACAGCTGAAGTTAATGTTTTTTAAAACATTCCAGGGATTGTGTAAGTTGTATAGTATTTCTTCATGGGATTCCTTATTTTTTGTACAAATACACTTTGCCAGAATTTTTAGTATGCTTGTTTATGGTCAGGTTCCAGGAAACTTTATGATATGATCCAAGAGAAATTGAGAAGTTAAAACTTTTTTGCCAATATTTTACATTTAAATATTGCCAAAAAAAGAAAGGAAGTATTTTCTAAATAGGGACAACAAGGTCCAGCCAAAAGAGATTTGTTTTTGCTTTCTCCTGTTTTTATCATAACTTCCAGCCTGACAAGTCTATAGTACCCAACTAGTTAAAATAAATTCTGGGCTCCCATCCATTTTTGACATACAGAGTCCAAGTCCAGCAGGCCCAGGGATGCCCCCAAAACATCTCACTTTCCTGGATGTGTAGGCATCTGAGAACCCAGTCCAAAATGCTCAAGCTATCAAGTGTATCCCAGTGTGTGTTGATGCATCTTCAAGTTTCCCATGCCATGAGTATACAAAACTTGGAACTCTTCACTGCTTCTTCTATTTCTCTCACTTATTCTTAACCCAATGGAGAGTTGCTGGAAGGTTTTAAGGAGAGGGCTGACCTGCCCTAATTTATTCTCAAGGAGAAAACTCTAAGACATGGACTAGAGGGGACAAAAGAAGAAGCTAGTGGACGCTCTTGAGAGGGTGGGTAGTTCCAGTGAGAGAGGATGGTTATAAGGCTGGATGGTGGCAGGCAGGAGGAGGGAGAGGAGATGGACTTGACACATGGTCAGAGTGGGATTTAGCGCCTGACTGCACAGGGAGGAAGAGCGCGTGGTCAGGAACGACACCCAGGTTTTCGACACTAATCAGTCTGGACACTCCTGGGACAGGGGGAATGGATGACAAGCAGGGAATGAGTTTTGAAGAGCTGACCAAGAGTTTGGTTTTGGATGTCCTAAGCTCAGTGAGACATCCCTATGGACAGGGCAAGAATTCACAAGGGATGAATCTCCAAAACATATAAACAGTTCATGCAGCTCAATATCAAGAATACAAACACCCCAGTCAAAAAATGGGTGGAATATCTAAGTAGACACTTCTTCAAAGAAGACACTCAGATGGCTAAAAAGCACATGAAAAGATGGTCAGTATCACTAATTATGAGAGAAATGCAAATCAAAACTACAGTGAGGTATCACCTCACACCAGTCACAATNAAAAAACACATGAAAAGATGGTCAGTATCACTAATTATGAGAGAAATACAAATCAAAACTACAGTGAGGTATCATCTCATGCCAGTCAGAATGGCCAATTGCTGGGGTCCAGACCTGGTGGATCCAGGGAATTCAAAGTGAGGACGGAGTCAGCATCTGGGAAAGGATTATTTAATTAGAAATATAAAGAGATTAGGAAAGAATATTGTAGTAGGAAAATTAGTGGAGAAAAGAGGCTGAATAGCTTGGTTTATGTGGAAAGCTAATAAAACCTCAAGACAAGAGATTTGCACCATCTACATAGGCCACTGGCACCTGCTTGAATAGTGGAGGGTGCCCCACCTTGGGCTCCCTCTCGCATGGGTCTTAGAAGCCAGGGCAAGTAAGTAGACATGGTGAGCCTCCACGCCCCAGATGGGAATTCAGCCAGAAAAGAAGAGAAGGAGAAAAGACCACACGGGGGAAACCAGTCTTTCCAGGGACTGGTCCATTCTTTATTGTTCAGGAAAGCTTTTTATACTTTTGGTTGTACAGAGAGAGCAATGGATAATACAAAGTTATGCCTCATAAGCAGCCCTGACTCTTATCGAGACCAGGCTTTTTTTCTGCATCCTAGCTATATACACAAGTCTTAGGTGATTTACATCACCTTCTGGCCAGAAGGCCTATTAGCATTTTACAGTCCTTTTCTGATAAAGGTCTGTCAACCAGAAAACTTATTTGCCTTAATAGTGTCGTTCTTCCCAAATTCTGGTGCCACTCTCAGAAAGCACTAAATAAAGTTACATTCTTACATAGCAAGGACACAACAATTTATAACAAGGAAAGAGGAGTACAGTGCTTTATAACAAAAAGAAAATTCATTAACTCAAAAGTCTAGTAGTGCTAACATCAAAACTACTATATTCCTATTTCTGCATCCCATTTACATTGATTAATATCCTCCCAGGTGCCTCAAAGATAAAGGATATGGAGGCCTGGCGGCAAACATTAACTCAACAATGAAACCCTTCACCAAACTAATTCTTAGCTGTAAAAAGCTCTATATCTTTAAGATGTTTTAAGTTTCGTGCCTCTCATGGTTGGGGGGCTGTAAACAATCACAAGTTGTAAAAGTCCGGGGGAACCTGTCAGGCAAGTTAGAGAGCCATCAGAGGGATTTGAGCTGAAACATTCCTTTCATATGCAGGAGACCTGCTGGAGCTCTAAGTTAACTTTTTCCAGAGAAAGGTGGTTGGGGATAGCTCCCTGTGATGTCCGAAGAGTATAGTATAGCAGACAGTAAACAGACAGATTTTGGTTTGGGGGTAGATGCTCAGGCAGAGGACCCCTTGAGACCTGACTCGCCTTGCCCATCAGGTCTCTCCGCATGACCTTGTCATGGGTGGGATCACCCGTGCTGGCTTCCGACAGCCAGCATCAAAAAATCTACAAGCAATGAGAGGGTATGGAGAAAAGCGAACCCTACTACACTGTCAGTAGGAACATAAACTGGTACAGCCACTAGGGAGAACAGTATGGAGGTTCCTTAAAAAACTAAAAATAGAGCTACCGTATGATCCAGCAATCCCACTCCTGGGCATGTATCTGGAGAAAATTATAATTCAGAAAGATACATGCACCCCTGTGTTCATTGCAGCACTATTTACAATAGCCAAGACATGGAAACAACCAGATGTTCATCACTAGAGGAACGGATAAAGCAGATGTACATATACACAATGGAATATTATTCAGCTATAAAAAAGAATGAAATAACGCCATCTGCCGCAACATGGATAGATCTGGAGATTGTTATACTGAGTGAAGTAAGTCAGAGAGAGACAAACACCATATGGCATCACTTATATGTGGAGTCTAAAAAAAGGGGGGGGTACAAATAAACTTATCTACAAAATAGCCATAGAGTCACAGATGTAGAAAATAAACTTGTGGCTACCAGGGTGTAAAGCGGAGGTAAGGGATAAGGTCTCTGCCCTTCCCCCGAGGTAGGTCATAAGACCCTCAGGTTAGAGGTGCCCCTCACCTCCATACCCGAGGAGAGGAGCATTCCTTTCTCTGCAGATAGAGTGATACTGGAGGGAATCTGAAGGAACTGTCCTTGCTGGGTTACTCCCAGTTGAAACTTCCCACAACTTTCCACCCTTCATCAGACCTCGTATAGAAACACTCAGGGGTAACCACTTCTTTGAGTCTTCATTTCCTTATGAAGCTTCCCAGATTGGATAAAGTTTATATTACAGAAATGTGTGTGCTTTCTTCTTTTTTTTCCTTTAATTTTTATTGGAGTATAGTCAATTTACAATGTTGTGTTAGTTCCAGGTGTACAGCAAAGTGGATCGATTATACATACACATATATCTACTCTGTTTTTAGATTCTTTTCCCATATAGGTCGTTACAGACAATTGAGTAGAGTTCCCTGTGGTACACATAGGTCCTTGTTGGTTTTCTATTGCATATACTGTGGTGTGTGTATGTCCATTCCAACGCCCCAATTTATCCTCCCCCACATCCCCTAACCATCTGGTAACCATAAGTTTGTTTTCTCCATCTGTAACTCAGTTTCTCTTTTGTAGATAAGTTAATTTGTACCTTTAAAAAAATATTCCACATAAAAGCAATATCATATATTTGTCTTTCCCTGTCTGACTAACTTCACTTAGTCTGACAATCTCCAGGTCCATCCATGTTGCTGCAAATGGCATTATTGCATTCTTTTTATGACTAATACTCCTTTGTATATGTGTAGCACATCTTCTTTATCCTTTCCTATGCTGGTGGCTATTTAGATTGTTTCCGTTTCTCGGCTATTGTAAATAGTGCTATGAGTACAGAGGTTCATGTATCTTTTCAAATTATGTTTTTCTCTGGATATATACCCAGGATTTCTGGATCATATGCTAGCTCTGTTTTTTAGTTTTTTAAGGAAACTCCACACTGTATACCATAGTGGCTGTCTGTACCAGTTTATATTCCCAGTAACAGTGTAGGAGGGTTCCCTTTTCTCCACATTCTCTCCAGCATTTATTGTTTGTACATTTTTAAAATGACGACCACTGATACCTCCGGAGAAGGCAATGGCACCCCACTCCAGTACTCTTGCCTGGAAAATCCCATGGATGGAGGAGCTTGGTGGGCTGCTGTCTGTGGGGTCACAGAGAGTTGGACACGACTGAAGTGACTTAGCAGCAGCAATAGCAGCATTGATACCTCATTGTAGCTCTGATTTGCATTTTTGTAACAATGTAGTGATATTGAACATCTTTTCATGTGCCTCTTGGCCATCTGTCTGTCTTCTTTGGAGAAATGTCTATGTAGATCTTCTGCCCATTTTTTGATTGTTTTTCTTTTGATTGATTGTTTTTCTTATTTTTGATATTGAGCTGCATGAACTTTTTGTATATTTTGGAGATTAAGCCCTTGTTGGTTGCTTCATTTGAAAATATTTTCTCCCATTCTGAGAGTTGTCTTTTCATTTTATTTATGGTTTCCTTTGCTGTGCAAAAGCTTTTCAGTTTAATTATATCCCATGTGTTTATTTTTTGTTTTTATTTTCATTACTCTAGAAGACGGATCAAAAACAATCTTCTTCCTGCTGGTGCACTGGGATGACCCAGAGGGATGGTATGAGGAGGGAGGTGGGAGGGGGGTTCAGGATTGGGAACACGTGTACACCTGTGGTGGATTCATGTTGATGTATGGCAAAACCAATACAATATTGTAAAGTAATTAGCCTCCAATTAAACTAAATAAATTTAAAGTAAAAAAAAATCTTCCTTCTATTTATGGCAAAGTGTGTTCTGCTGATGTTTTCCTCTAATAAGAGTTTTATAGTATCCAGCCTTACATATAGGTCTTTAATCCATGTTGAGTTTATTTTTGTGTATGGTGTTAGGGGATGTTCTAATTTCATTTGTTTACATGTATCTGTCCAGTTTTCCCAACCATGTGCACTTTCTTTTTATTAATCTGTCTTTTGTTTCTTAAGTTGTTTTTATTAGAAAATTGAACGTTGTCTGTTTTCAGGTGCAAAATACTGACCTAGTACGTCCCCAACCCCCCCAGGAGGCCAGCTGTGCTTAGCAACTTCCCCAGAGGAAACCCAGAAGACATGGCTGAGGAAGCCTTTTTATAGCACAAACTGTTTCCATGTCTTGGCTATTGTAAGTAGTGTTGCTATGAACTAGCATGTATCTTTTAGAATTATATTTTTGNCAACCCCCCCAGGAGGCCAGCTGTGCTTAGCAACTTCCCCAGAGGAAACCCAGAAGACATGGCTGAGGAAGCCTTTTTATAGCACAAACTGTTTCCATGTCTTGGCTATTGTAAGTAGTGTTGCTATGAACTAGCATGTATCTTTTAGAATTATATTTTTGTCCAGATACACGCCCGGGAGTGGGATTGCTGGATCATATGGCAACTCCATTTTTAGTTTTTTTGAGGAATCATTTGAAATTTCATGCGTGTGTTCCCAAGGCCTTTTGTGCCCTGCTTCAGAGGTCTGATGGCTTAGGAGCATTTCCACACATGCTTGTTGGGGCCTGGAGGTTTCTCTGAAGATAAGCCCTAGACTCTGCCCATTTCCCTTCTGTGTCCTTGCCACCAACAGGCTGAAATGGGATTTCTGCTTTAAACCATGACCTTGCATCCCAATCTTGGCAGGACCTTTAAGAATATAGGGTGACTGAGGAATCTGAGCACTCTGGGGGCTCCCCATTATTAACCAGAGTGTGTGGGGTAATTCTTTGGAGAAAAGTTAATAAGTACATACATAGGCTTCTCCAGTGGCTTAGTGGTAAAGAATTTGCTTGTAACACAGGAGAGGCAGGAGACCCTATCTGAGCACTCTGGGGGCTCCCCATTATTAACCAGAGTGTGTGGGGTAATTCTTTGGAGAAAAGTTAATAAGTACATACATAGGCTTCTCCAGTGGCTTAGTGGTAAAGAATTTGCTTGTAACACAGGAGAGGCAGGAGACCCGGATTTGATCCCTGGGTGGGGAAGATCTCGTGGAGGAGGGCATGGAAACTCACTCCAGTATTCTTGCCTGGAGAATCCCATGGGCAGAGGAGCCTGGTGGGCTCCATGGGGTTGCAGAGTCAGACACAACTGAGCGAGCATGAGTTGATGGCACTACCCAAATGCACTGATGTGCTCAGGGCAACAGGACTTTCTGGTGCTTTTTACTCTTCCTGTAGCATCCTCAGCTGACACTGACTTTCTAGTTGCAAGTGCCTCCAGTTGTCACCTATTGCCCACTCTCCTTTCCACAGGCCCAAATTAAGAGGATCCAAGTTCCCAGGGGGACAATGAATAATCCTGCTGAATCAGATATTTCTCACAGCCCATTTTAGAATGTGCACTCTACCAAGCACAGAGGCAAGGCTTTCTGAGAAGCATGTTACATGTTCACGAGCTTTCTCTGAGGTTTTCAAGCAGCATCCAAGGGCTGATGTGCCCACCCTGAAGGCTGTGAAGGCTGGATGGATGATGATGTGTTTATGCACATAAACCTAAATAACAAAAGTCATTTAAAAGGTAACTAGAGCATTGAAACATACTAAGTCTTTAAAGCCTATTTTAGGTGCACGGAGTCAATATCACACAAGAATTAACAATATCCATCTATTTTGTGATTACAGCAGTTGATGGCAAGTAAGTCAAATCCTCAGCTGACCTTGCCAGTCTCAGGAGGTTGTGTGCTGCTACCATGCACTCGGCACAGTGGCAGAATCTCCTATATGCAGAAGTGCTAACTTACACCAAGTGACAAGGCTCAATGTGTCATATCTGAAAATTAAAAAAGCTTATCTTTTAGGAGATAAAGCAGGTATTTGTACTCATTGTGCTTTCAGATGCCCTGTTATAACCAAGATGGTTGTGCACAATCAAAGTAATGTTACAGTGCGAGAAGCTTCAATAGCACATATACTAAAACTCAAATGATACAGAGATTAGCATGGCCCCTGCCCAAGGATGACACACAAATTCAGAGAAGCATTCCATGTTTCTTATAGTTTCGAGCATTAAAAAATAATATTATGAATAGGATTCACAGAATATTTTTAAAGTTTACCAAAAGAAAACTTAAGATTACATCCAAGTTGTAATTTTTTATTTGCCTTCTTGGCTGCTTTAAGTATTAAAAAAATAGGACTCTTCATGTGCTTCTGTAGTGTGAATTATTTGGTAGGTTGCTCTTTCTGGTAGATTTTCCCACCTACCATTTTAAAGTAAACATAAACATCTTTCAACCCAGAAATTAGATGCATTCAATTTTAACAAATTATTTTTGAGTTTAAAAAAATATGTGGTAGAAATGTTGATATAGTTAATACGCTCAATTAGTTTCATTAGGAGAAGACAGACTATTTTCATGAATGATTAGTTCATGAAAGTATCCAACTATGTTGATAAAGAGAAAATAAAATGACAAAATGCATGTGACAGTGCCCCCAAAGATGCTTGGAAAACTAGTAAGTCATGGCAGATGATGTATATATTCATGAAGTTTAATTTCATGCAGTTATGTATTTCTCACAAATCACTTTGGTTGTGTGATCTTCACATTGAGGGATTAGAGAAAATAAAATGACAAAATGCATGTGACAGTGCCCCCAAAGATGCTTGGAAAACTAGTAAGTCATGGCAGATGATGTATATATTCATGAAGTTTAATTTCATGCAGTTATGTATTTCTCACAAATCACTTTGGTTGTGTGATCTTCACATTGAGGGATTTGTTTAGATAAACCCATTTATGATTTCAGTTGTTAAACTACAATATTTTATAGCATTTATTCAGTGCATCCTGATTTCTTTAAGATTTAAATGTTACCATTTTTCCTGAAAACTAAAAAGTCTCTCCTGGTATAGAGGACCTGTCAGCTCCTATTGTTAGAACTGAAACTGCCCTGAGATAGTCTTGTGTTTTAAGATCACATTTTACTTTCATTGTCAGTTCAGTTCAGTTCAGTTGCTCAGTCCGACTCTTTGTGACCCCATGAATCACATCACGCCAGGCCTCCCTGTCCATTACCAACTCCCAGAGATCACTCAAACTCACATCCATGGAGTCGGTGATGCCATCCAGCCATCTCATCCTCTGTCATCCCCTTCTCCTCCTGCCCCCAATCCCTCCTAGCATCAGAGTCTTTTCCAGTGAGTCAACTCTTCTCATGAGGTGGCCAAAGTACTGGAGTTTCAGCTTTAGCATCAGTCCTTCCAATGAACACCCAGGACTGATCTCCTTTAGAATGGACTGGTTGGATCTCCTTGCAGTCCAAGGGACTCTCAAGAGTCTTCTCCAACACCACAGCTCAAAAGCATCAATTCTTCGGCACGCAGCTTTCTTCACAGTCCAGTTCTCACATCCATACATGACCACTGGAAAAACCATAGCCTTGACTAGACAGACCACTGTAGACTTCTCAAATTCAGTAACCTGTCCTTCATTATAAAAGATCACTGTAACCCAGTCACCATTTTTTTTTTTTTTTTTGGTGGGGGTGGTTTCACTCAGCTTGCAGGATCTTAGTCCCCCAGCAGGGACTGAACCCACTCTCTCGGCATTGAAAGCATGGAACCCTAACCACCAGAGAATTCCCTCCACACAGTGCTTTACTCTAAATCTGTTGTAGGATTTTCCCCTCCTCCAGTCGTGATGATATATATTGACCCATCTTGTTTTTTTCTGATAACCATGATGAGCAATGACTATATTTTTGCAGGCTAAAGCTAAAACTCAGCAAGAGTAACCAGCCCCTCTGAGAATTAAGCCTTTTCTCAATAATGCTTTGTGGGGCAGGGCAGAGTGCGGCAGGGCGGGAGGACTAATATACTGCTTCCAGCTGTGCTCAGTCGTGTCCACTCTTTGTGACCCCATACAGACATTGGATCAATTCATAATAATGGAGGGTTTTGGTGACTATGACTCAAGTATCCACATTATAATCACAATACTAATCATTAAGACCATAATATTCTCTGCCATTACTGTACTCCAGCAATGCAAAAATCCAGATACAGCAAAATGGCCACATCACTGGACAGTTTTCACTCTGTCATGGCGATTTACTGCAGAGTAGAAATGTGATGTGGACTGAGCTAAATCCTATGCCTCTGCCAAATGAGTGTGGCACGAAAATACTTTGTTAATGCCGCTCTGTGCTTTGTTACTCAGATCAACAAAAGACATGCTTATGAAATTAAAGCATGAAAATAGACACTATTCAGAATCTAGACAACACACAAAAGTAACTGCATAACAAGAACACGGGATGGATTACGGTCCAAATATTGCCATGCTAGTATAAACGGGCTAAACCTGTGAGCTGCTTATCCGAGAACAGTGACTCTGCACTCCAGAACCACTTAAGAGCTTTAAAAATGCTGATGCCCAACCCCCACACACAGAGAGAAAAATTTAACTGGCCCAGGGTGGAGTCCTGGGCATAAGATTTTTAGAAACTCCCTGACTCCTTTGGTGGACTGCCACGATTGTGAAGCGCTGGGCCCTGAACAAAGAGGCCCCAGGGGAAATAAGGGGCCACAGACTGCTTTGGGCAAGATATTCCAGTAGGGGGCGCTCAGCTGATTCCATGTTTCTTAAAATCCATCCATGTCCCACTTGTTAACCTATTTTCCGAGAGGCCTTTCTAACATAGATGCTACTCTAATTATTTTCAAAGTTTTTTTTTAAAGTTTTCTAAAAGTTACAGGAATTCCTTTATGGTCCAGTGGTTGGGACTCCACTGCAGGGGCAGAGGCTCAATTCCTGAATGGGGAGCTAAGGTCTCCCAAACCCTAGGCTGCTGCTGCTAAGTCATTTCAGTTGTGTCCGACTCTGTGTGACCCTATAGACGACAGCCCACCAGGCTTCCCCGTCCCTGGGATTCTAGCGCAACCAAATAATAATAATTATAATGATAACAAAATGTGCAGTATCTTCTGATTTCAGGTTGAATATGGCAGATTAAATATATCCATTTATCTCTACTCTGTCCACAAAACCCCATTAAATGACAGTAAAGGAAGAAAAAGGAAAGATATGTTCTTATTGACAAAACAGGAGAGCAGGTAACAGCAGCCAAGTAGGGACAAGGGCATTGTAGTGCTTCAGAACCTTGGAAAGCTCAGGAATTCTAAGCTATCTCTAACGTTGAGTAAAAATTGATATCAGAGTGGGCATCTAGCCTATTTGCTACAGTTTAAAACAAAGTGAAGAAAGAGCTGTATAAGCATACTATAAGTTATAGAAGCAAACAGATGAAACTGCTAAGGATTGAAAATGGTTGTTTCTGAGAAGTGGGAACTGGGATGCGAAAAAGCAATGGTAGGTTTTGCTCTTCTGAGAGCCCTGTGTCATTTGGCCTTTAAAATTAAATTCTGAAAGCAATTATCCTTCGATTAAAAATAAATTTTAAAAAAGCAAAAAAAAAAAAGAGAAAATATTAAGCATATACAAAACTTAGATTTTTTTTTAAAGTTGCTTTTGAAACGCGTTTGGGAATAAAGGTATATAAATACTGTAGATATGAACGCAAAATTTTAAAATCTTTCCAGGTGACAGGTGGATAATATAGGTCAAAAATTTCAATGTGTGGAACATTTAGTCCAGCAATTTCACTCTTCAAATTTGTCCTGAGGAAGTAACTGGACAACCACTGCTTCAAGCATAAAATAAAGAATTGGAGACTATCTATATGCCCTACACCAGAAATTTGATTTGAACAAGTGATGGCTCCTCCATACAGTGAAATTATATGTAAATACTTTAAATGATGGATTGCACACCTCCCAGACGGTCAAAAGTCCTAAAAGCCTGAAAACGAAAGTTGCTGGGCATGTGAAACAGTGAAATGTTGATATAGTGCTGTTGAGTGTGCACTGGTACACTGTCTTTGGAGAAAAAGCAAAAATTGGCATCACATAAATGAAAAGTTAGATATACACTTTGATCAGCAATTCTCATTGGGAGTCTAAAATGACTCCCATGAGCTATAGAGTGCATGGAATTCTCCAGCCCAGAACACTAGAGTGGGGAGCTGTTCTCTTCTCCAGGGGATCTTCCCAACCCAGGAATGGAACCTAGGTCTCTTGCATGGAAGGGGGATTCTTTACCAGCCGAGCTACCAGGGAAGCCTGAGACCGTCTGTGGATTTTTACAACTTTACATCCGGGAGTGGGAGGGGGGAGAAGAGAAGAGACACACCTACCACATAGGTTTACGACCTACCTCCATAAGTTTATGAACAAACAAAACGATCCTATATGAATAACGCAGCTATGAAAGTTGACTACCACTAAATCCAGTAGTAATAACTGTGGATTAGAAAAAAACAATGGTGGCTCACATGGTAAGCAATTCGCCTGCAATGCAGGAGACTCGGGTTAGATCTCTGGGTCGGGAAGAGTCCCTGGAGAAGGGAATGGAAACTCACTGCAGTATTCTGGCCTGGAGAATTCCACGGACAGAGGAGCCTGGCAGCTTACAGTCCATAGCGTGGCTAACAGTCCCACAGGACTGAGTGACTGACACTACAGAAAACAAAACACAGTTCAAAAGACAATTACACCTGCGACAGAAACGTGGGGTCACCTAAAAAGAGTTCTCCTTTTCCCAGGTGGCTCTCTCTCTCTGAAAGTCACTCAGTCGTGTCCGACCAGAAACTGTCTGGCTCCTCTGTCCATGGGATTCACCAGGCAAGAATACTGCAGTGGGGAACCATTCTCTTCTCAGGAGAATCTTCCCCAGGAACTGAGCCTGGGTCTACTGCATTGAAAGCAGGCTCTCTAAGCCATCAGGGAAACTCTAATCAGCAAAAAAAAAAAAAAAAAAAAAGCCATCTGCCAGTATTACAAGGCCCAGGTTCCGTTCGTGGGTAGGGAAAAATCTGTTTGGTTTCTTTGCTCAGTTGTGTCTGATTGGCCGTCCTGTCTTAGGTTGAAAAACCCCATTGTGGTTTTATGGATATTGGGTTTTTCCCTTGTATCTCAGCTGGAAAAGAATTTGCCTACAGTGCGGGAGACCTGGGTTCGATCCCTGGGTTAGGAAGATCCCTGCAAACGGGGGAGACTACCCATTCCAGCATCGTGGCCTGGAGCATTCCATGGACTGCATAGTGCATGCGGTCACAAAAAGTCGGACACGACTAAGCGTCTTTCACTTTACACTCACTGAAAACCAAAACTGCAAACTGAAATGATAAACAAAGAAAGCTTCAAAAATCTAAAAAAAAAAAAAAACCCGCTCGAAATTGTTTATTTTTCAGCTTCTACTTTAATACACAAGAATATTGATCTTGTTTAGTCTCACAAAACCTCCAAAAATTGATTGGTAATGGAAGTGTTATTTCTTTTTCGGCCCTACTTGACCTAGTCCCCACTGCAACACAAGATAGAAAGTTCAAGCAGGAGTAAGAAATGGAGTATAAGTACCGAAGTGCACCTGGGCCATACCGATGAGGGAACTCACTACTAATACACTGAGGATGAGAAGCAAAAAAAAGGATACGTCCCCATGAAGAAGTTGTAGCACATCTTTCAACGTAAAGGGACGAAGGCTCATTCTTTGAAACACTACGTTTAAAAGAAATCTACGATAAACTGAAATAATAAATTGAACATATTGCACGCAGTGCATTCTGGTTATGCAAATAAATGCTGAGTCCCCACCCCCGAGATTCACCCCTTTCCTGCCCCAGCTCCTGCGAAGCCTGCTTCCAGCCCCTTGTTCCCAGGCCCCTGACTCCATGTCTTCTCCTCGACATTCTGAGTCTGATTTGTGTCGAATAAAGGATATTGTTGACAGCATAAGAAAATGATGTAGGAGCGCTGCATTTGATACAGAGAAGGTTCACTATAATTAATGAAATAGAGTACCCCATGCGCTCAGTCCTGTCCAGACAATTTGCGATCCCATGGACTGTAGCCATCCAGGCTCCTCTGTCCATGGAATTCTCCCAGCAAGCATACTTCAGTGGGTAGCCATTCACTTCTCCAGGAGAAGCTTCCCTAGGATTGAATCTGGGTCTCCCACTTTGTAAGCAGACTCTTTACTGTCTAACCCATCAGGGTGACTCTAGTCACTATTAAAAAAAAAATACCAAAGTAGGAAGGCCTGGTTCCATCCCTGGGTCGAGAAAATGGTCCAGTTCATTTGCTCAGTTCTGTCCAACCAGCTTTCTTATCCGTCACTAACTCCTGGGGCATGCTCAAATAAACGTCCGCCGAGTCAGTGATGCTACCTAATGGTTTCCCCCAATGTCGTCCCTTTCTTCTCCCATCTCCAATTTTTCCTGGCACCAGAAAAATCTCCTGGAAAGCACAGTCACGATTATGAGAACTATACTTGCCAAATACCAAGCAATTTTACTGACCTATCACACTTGAAACAAAAGAACTGACTTACTGGAAAAGATCTTGATGCTAGAAAGAAGTAAAAGTTGAAGAAAAAAAAAATACAGAAAATGAGATGGTTAGACAGCAGCAAAAATTCATAGGGCATGAGTAAGGATAAACTCCAAAAACGGGTAACAGAGAAACCCAAAAAAACCACAGTCCACAGTGCTACAAAACAAAAAGACACAACTGAAAGAGTCATTTAAGCAAAACAAGGCCTAACACAATCAATACACACAAAAAGCTGTTAAGTATGACAGCTCCCCCCAAGAAAATCTATTTCAAAAGTTTTTCTTATCTAGGTCTGTTTTTATATACAACTTTATTGGCTTTGTCCATCTCACAAAGCCTCCAAAAATTATGAGCAGCACAGCCTATTGCCAATGCTTAAAAAAAACACGCCACAAAAGACCCACCTTGAGAACGAGCACTCCTAACACACTGAGGGTGAGGAGCATCAAGGGTAAGTTTGGGTCAAGAGTTTGTGGCAGATCTTTTCACTTAAGTGCGTGAAGGTTCATTCATCGAAATACTACATTTAAAAGAAATCTAGGATGAATTAAAAGAGTAAATTCAATCTGTATTGCGTGCAGTGCATGCTGGTTATGCAAATGAACGCTGAGTTCCCCGCCCCACCGCCTCGCCGAGATTCACGCCTTTCCCCGCCCCAGCTCCCGGGAAGCCAACTTCCTGTCCCTTATTCCCAGGCCCCTGACTCCATGTTTTCTCCTCCTCAACACTCTGAGTCTGATTTCTTCTCAATAAAGATTTTGTTGATGGCTTCAGTTCAGTTCAGTTCAGTTCATTTCAGTCGCTCAGTCGTGTCCGACTCTTTGCGACCCGAAGAATCACAGCTCGCCAGGCCTCCCTGTCCATCACCAACTCCCGGAGCCCACTCAGAGTCATGTCCATCGAGTCAGTGATGCCATCCAGCCATCTCATCCTCTGTCATCTCCTTCTCCTCCTGCCCCCAATCCCTCCCAGCATCAGAGTCTTTTCCAATAAGTCAACTCTTCACATGAGGGGGCCAAAGTACTGGAGTTTCAGCTTTAGCATCATTCCTTCCAAAGAAATCCCAGGGTTGATCTCCTTCAGAATGGACTGGTTGGATCTCCTTGCAGTCCAAGGGACTCTCAAGAGTCTTCTCCAACACCACAGTTCAAAAGCATCAATTCTTCAGTGCTCAGCCTTCTTCACAGTCCAACTCTCACATCCATACATGACTACAGGAAAAACCATAGCCTTGACTAGATGGACCTTTGTTGGCAGTTGATGGCTTAAGATAATGATATATGGGTGCTGGATTTGACACAGAAAAGGTTCACTATAATGTCAAATGAAGAGAGTGCTGAACCTCCTCAGTCATGCCCAGACTATTTGTTACCCCATGGACTATAGCCCTCCAGGCTCCTCTGTCCATGGAATTCTCCAGGCAAGAATACTACAGTGGGTAGCCATTCCCTTCTCCAGGGGAAGCTTCCCCAGGATTGAATCTGGGTCTCCCACTTGGTAAGCAGACTCTTTACTGTATAATCCAGCAGGGTGACTCTAATCACTATTAAAAAAAAAAGTGACTGCCAAAATAGGAGAACTGAATCATCAGAAAAGACCCTGATGCTGGGAAAGATGAAGGGCATGAGGAGAAGTAAACAACAGAGAATGAGATGGTTGGATGGCATCACTGCCTTGATGTACATGAGTTTGAGCAAGTTCCAGGAGTTGGTGACAAACAGGAACCCTGGTATGCTGCAGTCCATGGGGTCGCAAAGAGTCTGATACGACTCAGGGACTGAACTGAATTGAACAGGGCAAGGCTCATAGTTTCATTGAGTTAGACAAGGCTGTGGTCCATGTGATCAGTTTGAGAAGTTTTCTTTGACACTGGTTTTCATTCTGTCTGCCCTCTGACAGATAAGGATAAGAGGCTTATGGAAGCTTCCTGCTGGGAGAGACTGACTGTGGGGAAACTGGGTCTTGTTCTGATGGCGGGACCATGCTCAGTAAATGTTTAATCCAATTTTCTGTTGATGGGTGGGGCTGTCTTCCCTCCCTGTTGTTTGACCTGAGACCAAACTAAGGTGGAGATAGTGGCCACCTCCTTCCAAAGGTCCCAGGCAGGCACTGCTGCACTCAGTACCCCCGACCCTGCAGCAGTACACTGCTGACCCATGCCTCCGCCAGGGACTCCTGGACACCCACGGGCAAGTCTGTGTCAGTCCCTTGTGGGGTCCCTGCTCCTTTCTTCCGGGTCCTGGTACACACAAGGTTTTGTTTGTGCCCTCCAAGAGTCTGTTTCCCCAGTCTTGTGTAAGTTCTGTAAGCAAATCCCACTGGCCTCCACAGTCAAATTCCTTGGGGGTTCTCAACGTAAACTGCCTAGGACAAAGAACTGTGGCAGCATATTCATGTGTTCATTCGTGAATTAAGTATTTATTAAGCACTTATTATGTTACACTCCTCTTTCACTCTCATCAAGAGACTTTTTAGTTCCTCTTCACTTTCTGGCATAAAGGTGGTGTCATCTGCATATCTGAGATTATTGATATTTCTCCTGGCAATCTTGATTCCAGCTTGTGTTTCTTCCAGTCCAGCGTTTCTCATGATGTACTCTGCATAGAAGTTAAATAAGCAAGGTGACAATATACAGCCTTGACGTACTCCTTTTCCTATTTGGAACCAGTCTGTTGTTCCATGTCCACTTCTAACTGTTGCTTCCTGATCTGCATATAGGTTTCTCAAGAGGCAGGTCAAGTGGTCTGGTATTCCCATCTCTTTCAGAATTTTCCACAGTTTATTGTGATCCACACAGTCAAAGGCTTTGGCATAATCAATAAAGCAGAAATAGATGTTTTTTTTGGAACTCTCGTGCTTTTTCCATGATCCAGCGGATGCTGGCAATTTGATCTCTGGTTCCTCTGCCTTTTCTAAAACCAGCTTGAACATCTGGAAGTTCACAGTTCACATATTACTGAAGCTGGGCATCTGGTCCCATTACTTCATGGGAAATAGATGGGGAAACAGTGGAAACAGTGTCAGACTTTATTTTGGGGGGCTCCAAAATCACTGCAGATGGTGACTGCTGCCATGAAATAAAAGACACTTGCTCCTTGGAAGAAAAGTTATGACCAACCTAGATAGCATATTCAAAAGCAGAGACATTACTTTTCCAACAAAGGTCCACCTAGTCAAGGCTATGGTTTTTCCAGTGGTCATGTATGGATGCGAGAGTTGGACCATGAAGAAAGCTGAGTGCCGCTTTGGAACTGTGGTGTTGGAGAAGACTCTTGAGAGTCCCTTGGACTGCAAGGAGATCCAACCAGTCCATTCTGAAGGAGATCAGTCCTGGGTGTTCTTTGGAAGGAATGATGCTAAAGCTGAAACTCCAGTACTTTGGCCACCTCATGTGAAGAGTTGACTCATTGGAAAAGACTCTGATGCTGGGAGGGATTGGGGGCAGGAGGAGAAGGGGATGACAGAGGATGAGATGGCTGGATGGCATCACTGACTCGATGGACGTGAGTCTGAGTGAACTCCGGGATTTGGTGATGGGCAGGGAGGCCTGGTGAGCTGTGATTCATGGGGTTGCAAAAAGTCGGACAAGACTGAACTGAACTAATTATGTTATATGTGCAACATTTTAAAACCCTGTTGGTACAACAGGAACAAAACAGATGATGCCCTGCTCTCATGGGGTTTGCATTCTAGTGAAAAAAACATATAACAAATAGTAATGCAATATATTAGGATGCCATGTGTGCTATTGGTCTGCACCCCACAGGCCTGCAAACCTTGAAGTTGCTCAGAGACAGTGACAGAGACGTTGGTGGTTTATTGGACAAGGGATCTTAAGCAAAGTGCCCTGAAGCAACACCCTACTGTTTGTGGCAGGTAGCAACTGGGATGTGGCAGCAGTCTTCACTACTCAGGGTAGTCAGAGGCTACTGTTCATAGGGGGCAATTGGTGTCAAGTGGGCTCATCAGTAACCAGGGGCTAATTAAGCTCTGTGATGAAGAGGATTGGCTAGTCATGTGAGTGAAGCGGGGACTGGTGGGGCAGGGGGTATATAGAGAGCAAGAGAACAGCCACCTTGAATTGCCTGACCATACAGGCACTATATAGAAATGTAAAGTAGCAGCAGCAGCACCAATTGACTTGTAGAGAGGGGACATCTGAGCAGACAGCTGAATAGAGACAGTGGCATTGGGGGCAAGTCTCTCCAGGTCTCTTGCATTTCTGCCCCACTTTTAAGCAAAGACATTGACAGCTTTTGTTCCAGATTATCTTTCCAAGGATGTCTGTATAGCAAACTGCCTTAGGAGTACAGAGATGGTCTCTCCCTCTGAGGCTAAGGGCAGATTTATTTCCTGACCAACTAATAAAGATAATGTCCCCCTCCAGGGCAAAGTTTGGGCACATTTGCTTGCAGCCCACTTAAGCGATTGGAAGTTTCCTAGACTTCAAGTTCCTCAGCTTTGACACAGAGCCTCTACGTTACAGTGGGCCTTTGGGCCCACTTCCTTATCACCTTGTGGAACTTGAGAAACAGGAAGCTCCTGCTGCTGGCTGTGCTTGTCTCTGTTCTGCCCGCCTCTGGGAAACTGGAGGCCAACTTGGTGGCTTATAAGTAGGGTATTTCTTAGACTACTCAATTTTTTTCGGGGGAGGGGGCATTGCAATTTCATTGTGTTTTTCTTGTTCTTTAGTCGCTAAATTGTATCTGATTCTTGTTACGACCCCATGGACTGTAGCCTGCCAGGCTCTGTCCATGGGATTCTCCAGGCAAGAATACTGAGTGGGTTGCCATTCCCTTTCCAGGGGATCTTCATGACCCAGGGATCAAACCTGCATCTTCCGGCAGATGGATTTTTTACCATCTGAGCTATCAGGGATGCCCCTTTTACTTTTTAGTGAGGTATAATTGATTTACAATATTATGTTAGCTTCAGGTGTATCCTGTAGTGATTCAATATTTTTCTAGATTATACTCCATTTAAAGTTATTATGAAATAATGGTTATAATTCTCTGTACTGTACAATATATTTCTGTTGCTTCTTTATTTTATATGTAGTAGTTGTATCTCTCAATTCCATACTTTTATCTAGTGGTGTTTTTTTTTCAGTTGAAGTATAGTTGATGTACAATGTTGTGTTAATTTCAGGTGTACAACACAGTTACTCAGTTACACATACATTAGGCCACTCAGTTTTGACAATTAATTTTATCTCAAAGACACTGAAGGAGGCCCTCAGTTATTAGGAGGACCTCCCTGGTGGCTCAGACGGTGAAGCGTCTGTCTACAATGCAGGAGACTTGGGTTCGATCCCCAGGTTGGGAAGATTCCCTGGAGAAGGAAATGGCAATCCACTCCAGGACTATTGCCTGGTAAATCCCATGGACAGAGGAGCCTGATAGGCTACCGTCCATAGTGTCGCAGAGTCGGACACGACTGAGCGACTTCACTTCACTTCACCAAACCGTTATTTCAGCACATGCTCAAGACTGCCATCTTGGTGAGATTAAAATCAAGAGTGCTTTGAAACAGAAACAACTGAGTTAAAAAAAAATTCTTCCAGCTATTACTAAACACTTCAAACCACTGAGGGAAGACAAGCATTAAGCATCATTTAAATAGATGGTAACGGAGAATGTGATGGCACCCCACTCCAGTACTCTTGCCTGGAAAATCCCATGGATGGAGGAGCCTGGTGGGCTGTAGTCCATGGGGTCACTAAGAGTCCAACATGACTGAGTGACTTCACTTTCACTTTTCACTTTCATGCATTGGAGAAGGAAATGGCAACCCACTCCAGTGTTCTTGTCTGGAGAATCCCAGGGACGGGGGAGCCTGGTGGGCGGCTGTCTATGGCGTTGCACAGAATCGGACACGACCGAAGCAACTTAGCAGCAGCAGCAGCAGTACATCCCCAAGCCCCCGAGGAGGCCAGCTGTGCTTAGCAACTCCCACAGAGGAAACCCAGAAGACATGGCTGAGGAAGGCTTCTTATAGCACAAATTGTTTCCATGTCTTGGCTATTGT
>SJYX01020927.1:438225-504328 GCA_006410675.1 Oreotragus oreotragus
TTAAGTCAGGTAAAGGGAGAAACTAGACGTAATAGAGAAATAAAGCAATATAAAATGTGGAAGAATCAGGTTTATATGTATATGGGAAGAGCTAAAGGAGGAACTGTGGGAGTGATGGTAATGAAAAGATGGTAGAAAGAACCTTGAAGGATTCCAGCCTGAAGTACAAGAGTTGGGGGAGAGCGTAGTGCAAGTTTATCAAGAGGTGTGTCAAGAGGTGTGTGAAGCCCTGCATCTGGTCGCTAGGATCTCCTAAGAGGAATGGCTTCTGCTTCAGCTCCTTTCATTGGTCAATTCTAATGATGATTCATCTAAAGAAGGGAATTAGAGGACATTAAAGTTCTCAGACTTAGGAGTGTTGACATGCCTTGTTGACAAAAGCTAAGTTGGGAGCCCATAGAAAACTACACATAAAGGGCTTCTAGAAACATATAAATCTGTATTTAAAAAACAAACAATCAGAACATTTACTACAATATTACATTTCCAGTGACATTGATGGTACTTTCTGTTTAAAAAAAAAAAAAAGGGAGAAGGGAATCTGACTTTCTAAGATTTATTCAAAGGGTTTTTAGAAACACAGGATTTATATTTTATTTGATTGGAATAATTACTTTAAAAAGTATCAGCCTATTCTCTACTGTCCTGGATAAGGGAATGGTGGCCCACTCTAATATCCTTACCCCAGGAATCCCATGGACAGAGAAACCTGGTGGGCTACAGTCCATGGGGTTACAAAGAGTTGGACATAACTGAGCAACTAACACACACACACACACACACACAACTGTATAAGACAAAGTGAAATATTTCGTTACCTTAAAGATGAATTGGGAATCTATAAAAGTATTCCCTGAGTTCAAATTTAATTATCATCTATCCATGAAGAGTTTAGAAGACAACTGATACTATGATGGTAAGCCTCTAATAAAGTGATCTGGCATTTAAAAATTTTTGCCCACTGAAAAGTTTATTTGGCAAACAAATTTTCTGCAGCCCTTCTAATATTTACTAGTTATAAACTAACAGATGAATTATGTGTCAAATAGAATTGTGGTACCAAAGTTAGGGAAATCATACTTTCAAATTTTAATTGAAAAGTTAGTTTTTCATGCATGATTCTACAAGTGTTAAAGTTACAAGCTTCAATATATGCTTTATTATGCTTATCAATAGATATTTTGAAGGAAGTATTGTTAGTTATGTTTGTGCTTAAACAGTCTTCCAAATTTGTCCAAACATATGTTTATAATAACTCAGACTTAGGAGTGTTGACATGCCTTGTTGACAAAAGCTAAGTTGGGAGCCCATAGAAAACTACACATAAAGGGCTTCTAGAAACATATAAATCTGTATTTAAAAAACAAACAATCAGAACATTTACTACAATATTACATTTCCAGTGACATTGATGGTACTTTCTGTTTAAAAAAAAAAAAAAGGGAGAAGGGAATCTGACTTTCTAAGATTTATTCAAAGGGTTTTTAGAAACACAGGATTTATATTTTATTTGATTGGAATAATTACTTTAAAAAGTATCAGCCTATTCTCTACTGTCCTGGATAAGGGAATGGTGGCCCACTCTAATATCCTTACCCCAGGAATCCCATGGAAAGAGAAACCTGGTGGGCTACAGTCCATGGGGTTACAAAGAGTTGGACATAACTGAGCAACTAACACACACACACACACACACACAACTGTATAAGACAAAGTGAAATATTTCGTTACCTTAAAGATGAATTGGGAATCTATAAAAGTATTCCCTGAGTTCAAATTTAATTATCATCTATCCATGAAGAGTTTAGAAGACAACTGATACTATGATGGTAAGCCTCTAATAAAGTGATCTGGCATTTAAAAATTTTTGCCCACTGAAAAGTTTATTTGGCAAACAAATTTTCTGCAGCCCTTCTAATATTTACTAGTTATAAACTAACAGATGAATTATGTGTCAAATAGAATTGTGGTACCAAAGTTAGGGAAATCATACTTTCAAATTTTAATTGAAAAGTTAGTTTTCCATGCATGATTCTACAAGTGTTAAAGTTACAAGCTTCAATATATGCTTTATTATGCTTATCAATAGATATTTTGAAGGAAGTATTGTTAGTTATGTTTGTGCTTAAACAGTCTTCCAAATTTGTCCAAACATATGTTTATAATAGTACCATGATGTTCTAGACTGAACAACATCAGTATGCCAAACAAAAATGTTAAATAACATGAATGAACAGCTGATAATCTGGGTCAAGTTACCTATCTAAAGGAAGAGGCATAAAGATCTGGATTTGAAATATGATGAGTACAGCAAATGCTTGAAGGAATATTTGAAATTAGCATTGTCCCCAGTCACAGTCAGAAACATGGTAAATGAACTCCCTCGCCATACTAAAGCAATCACTCTTTCAGACACACAAGCTAAGTGAAGATAGTCAAAAGCACAGCATCTAAGGGTCAATTCTTATAAACCTCATAAACATTTTGGAACTTTAACTCATCATTTTCATTTTCATTCAGTTCTCTGGTTAAATACTTCTGAGCAGCATACACACTTTTCTTCTTGTCTTCAAAGTCCTGATTCTTAATGTAATTTTGGATCTTAACTAGATTTTTTATTAAATAACTTATCCATTAAAGAAGTTAGGACTTCTGGAAAACAAAACAAGTAGATGTTGCCAATACTCAATCAATACCAGAGTTAGAGTTCCCTAATAAAATTTCTATTTTCTATTCATTTTTTACAAGGTTGCCTCATCAGTCTGACAGATAATCATATATAGCTTTATTAAATGCTGTGTATGCAAAGGAGAATAAAGGAGAACTGCAGAGGGACATCTAACACAGGCAATTGGGAAAAGAAAAACATTGTTGTTCAGTCACTCAGTCGTGTCTGACTCTGTGACCCAATGAACCACAGCACACCAGGCTTCCCTGTCCTTCTCTGTCTCCTGGAGTTTGCTCAGACTTATGTCCATAGAGTTGATGATGCCATCCAACCAACTCATCCTCTGCTGCCCCCTTCTCCGCCTTCTCTAAATCTTTCCCAGCATCAGGGTCTTTTCTAATGAGTCAGCCTTTCACATATTAGTTAATATTTCCTAAAATGGGGGATATTTTCTCTGAATCTTTAAAGAGTAATAGAGCAGGTACTCAGCAGAGAAGAAGATGCAAAGGACAGAGCTAGCTGAGTGTGGAGCATTCAGTCATCCACAGTACAGTTGGTTTTATTGGAGTAATGGCAGGAGTAGTGGCAGGAAGTGAACCTGATTACTTAAGAAAGGAACAAATCATGAAAGACTTTGGCTTTTATTGGTGAAGTTTAGCTTCTTTACAAAAATGGAAATATATTAAATATCTTATATGAAAATATAACTATTAAGATATTTATGTTTTAAAATAATTAACTCTTTTACTGAGAATATATATATTTATTTATTTTCGTTCTTTTTTATTATTTATTTTTTATTATTATTTTTTTTTTAGAGCTTCCATTTTACTTTATTTTACTTTACAGTACTCTTGGTTTTGGCATATATTGACATGAATCTGCCACGGGTGTACACGAACTCCCAAACTTGAACCCCCCTCCAAATGTTAAGACTGTCAGATTAATCTGAGTGAGAAATCTCATGAATGTAAACTAAAACAAGAAGAGGAGATACAATAAATATTTAGGGTATAAAATATGAAGGTTTAAATGGGTTGAGAGTAGGAGAGAAATGAAGGGTGAATCTTAAATTAATGTTGGATTTCTTACTCGGTTGACTGAAGAAATCATCATATTAACACCAAGATCCAGGTTAGGAATAGACTTGAAGAGAATATGAGGAGGTTTTGGTGTGATGAATTTGAGATGTCCAAGTTGGAATAAAACATTATATGAAGAGGCCAAAAACTCAAGAAGGCTTTTTCTGGAAAATGTTAATTTAGCAGTCACCAGCGTATTGGTAAAGTTCTACACAATCAGGTTTCAACAATATATTTCAGATCTCCCAGATAGACAGTAACAATTTTTATACCTTTTCTCAATACAGTAAAAATTATAGTCTTCCTCCTACATCAACTTATCCAGGCGTATGTCCCATATCTACATATAGAGCCTTCCATCTCACCCACACATCAAAATTCACATCACACAATATGAAATATAAGATGTTTAAGAGTTATGTAAAACTCAAGTGCCAATAGCACATTTTTCTCTTAAAATTTCCCTGTCTAGGAAAAATGGGACAAAGTGCTTAAGATCTCTAAATTTATAGAATACTAAAATGTTCAAAGGCAAAGATGTAAGATTTCCACTGAAAAGTACATAGTCATGTGACTTTAATGATAGATCTGAGTTTTGCAAGGAGTGAGTCATTTAGTAGTCTATTAATAATAAGAGAGTTTAAATTTCTTCATATAAAGTGAGGTGACTGGATTCGTTCAATTCTAAGATTACTTAACACCGAATTTCAAGATTAAATTAAAAATTATTGAAATAATTCATTTTTATTGGAAGAATACTGTTGATGTGAATTTTGAATACACATGCATCATTATGCATTAGATTTATGGACTTACTCTGTACATAGCCATGTGCAGAAACTGATTTTCGCTAAAATATATTGAAAAAAAATCTAACTATTGCAGAATTAATCAATCTTGTCTTTATGGCAATACATTATGTTTATGGATAGTGTTTATTGATTATACTTTTCAAAACAATGCCTGAAAAATTAAAAATTATTGAAATAATTCATTTTTATTGGAAGAATACTGTTGATGTGAATTTTGAATACACATCCATCATTATGCATTAGATTTATGGACTTACTCTGTACATAGCCATGTGCAGAAACTGACTTTCGCTAAAATATATTGAAAAAAAATTTAACTATTGCAGAATTATCAATCTTGTCTTTATGGCAATACATTATGTTTATGGATAGTGTTTATTGATTATACTTTTCAAAATAATGCCTGAGCAGTCTCATTTTAATATAGTAGATAATTGTGTACGTACATCACAAAATGATGGAAATGCTTACCAAAAGAACGAGAGTACATTTACAAATTCAATTATCAATTCTGTACCCTTTGAATTCATGCACTATTTATTTCATAATAGGTATATGAATTCAAATTTATTTGGCCTTAAAGCTAAGGCTTAATTTTGATAGCCATTGTAACAAAATAAACAGTCATAACACAGCTCCTTTCAGAATTGCCTCTCTATTCACTCAACTAACAATTGGTTTCATTTTTACAGTTGGTTTAATTTTGTTTCACTTTTATTATACTCACATTCGCAGACATCACTCATTAACATATATTCAACAATTTCACAACCGTACACATGCATACTCAAACATATGCACACGCGCATACTCACATTTATGTGCCCCCTCTCTCTCACACATACAGAGCAATGTGAGGTTTCTTTCTTCCTGCTTCTGCACCCAATCTTACATATTCAAGCTCATGGAAAGTTGATAGTTTAGCCCCAATAATGAACAATTATTGAATAAAAAGCTACTGCTCTCTATCCTTAAATATTTTTTAAGCTGGAAAAATGGACATAAAAAATTTAAATGACACCTTTAGCTATCTAGAACTTTTAACTGAGATCAAATGCTTTAGCGACCCTCCTTGGTTCAATTCCAGGGTCCAATTTTATGGCTCTCAGCATTGCACAATCAAAGTAACTACAAAGTAAGAGAATTTGAACCCTCAGAGAACCTAAGAGAGGATCTTAGAGAATTTGAACCTAAGAAAATTTGAAAAACTGAGTTTTTCCTGTCCCACATCACACAGCTGTTAAGTGACACTGTTGATATATGAAACCAATTTCTTGTTTCTAAATTTAGAGATCTTTCAAGTACCTCAAAAAGAGACAGGAAAAGATGCATCAAGCAGATTTTTCAACTGGATGTAAAAGATTCCTATCTGCATAATCCATAGTTGTTTAATGAGGAGACCTAAAACCATTCCCTGGTGGGTTCAGTATATTCTATCCTAGCTGGCCTCTCTTACTCAGAAGAATCATCAGCCACCTTGAGAAACTTGGGAGGACCATACAAAGCTGGTTTCAACAAGAGAGGTTGTTCAGTTTCGTGCCTGCACTGAGAACTGTGCACTCTTGAGACTTGATTTCAGGTTTGTGTGGGTAACAAATGTGTCTCCTTACCCACTGGCATCTTTGCAGACATAGATATGTTCATTGTTAGTTAACAAACACCCGGGCTTCTCACTGAACCCACTCTGTTATTCCAGCTGATACCTTTTCATTGATTTTCATTGTCTCTAGGCCTCTCAAGATTAATTTTTTCCTATACCACATACGTTAATGTCTACTTCCAGTCAGAATATTTCACGAATGCTCTCTCAGTTTACAAATACACATGCACACACATATACATATAATATGGCCACTTTTTAAATGTTAAAACATAGAAACTTTCAAGAAATGTACTTTGTAAAAAACACTCATGATCTTTAAAATGTATATGTTTAATTTATAATAAAATCAGGCTAAATTTAGGCCTGCTCTACATAAATGAAATGATTTCTGTTGGTGCTACAATTGGTCATTTATCATAGTGACCTTAAGAATAGCTAGTTCATAATAATTTTAACCCCTTGATTCAGAGAACTGGTCCAAGTCTTAGTTCCTAAACCCCACTTGTTCCATCTTCTTAGGCTGGAGCATCATTCTAGACATTTTCTTTCAGAACCAGTTCCTGCTATATGCCTATTCTTGTGGATTTATGGATCCAAACTTGCTTCCTAAATGTATATTATCTCAAATTGCAAAACTCAGGACTGCCCTTGTGGGTTTGTCTCAGGATAGCCACTGTGGGTTAATACTAACAAATCTCTTCTTCACACTCAGGTCCCTATCAACACTGTAGTCCTACACCTCACTTACTCAGCATCAGGGACAAATTTTCTACTAACTGTCCCAAACTGTACTATCTCATATTCCATGAGGCCTGTTTTCAAAACAATTTTAGACTTATCCTATTTAGTTACCTAAGTCTGCCCCCATATATTTTTGAATATATGAACAGTAAAAACTGCAAATAAAAGAATTGCCTGGATTTTCAGCCCTGGTTATGGACCTCAGAGACTCTGATGCTCTAATCAAGTTTTTCAGTTTCCCTTTTAGTCCTTCTGACAGCAGCAGGTCTAGCAGTAATCAAAGCTAGCAGAAGAAAAATGAAGCTTCTACTGAACACCAACAGGGCTCTCAAATTTTCTGCAGAAAGATTCACTGTGAGCTTTTCTATGCAGATGTGCTCCTTTGTATGTAGATACTATTTATTCAGGGCACAGTAAAGTCAGCTTTATGGATGTTCAGTGTGAAGGAGCTGAAAGGTAAGTCCTTCTCTCATTTTAGAAACTGAAGGAAAATAAGAAAAATGAATAATGATATAGACTCCCCCCAAAAAGCAAGGAAACTTTTAGCTCTTTGTCCAAGACTATAAATAGAAGAACTGCATGAAGCTCTATGATCTCACTTCAGTGAAGGAATTAATCAACTGTTGCATAACCTAATCTCGGTTAGCCGACTAGAGCTGGCAGTGTGATCAAGCCTTCTTAAGCTCATGGAGGTGACTTTGCTTACTCTCTCAATATTGAGAATTTGGGCCAGAACCAATTACACACTAGGGAGAACCAATGAAATTTCTGAAACATTTCCAGGGTAAACTGATCTCTATGAAGTTACTTTCAAAGAGGTATTATAGTGTATTAATCTGAAGCATATAATTTTCAAAAAAAAAACCACTTTAATTCAAATGCTGGATTTATCCAAGAATCTTTGGTTAATGCTACCTAATTCTCCTTACTGTAAAATGGGAAATATTATTCTTATATAGTGTTGCTGTGAGAATTTAAATCAGAAAATACAAATGAAGTGCTTAGTACTACGCCTGGAAGACAGAAGCTAAGCAATGAATAGTGGTGAACATTTTAAACTATTATTGTTGTAATTCTTAATTAGGGAAGGCATGTTGCAGACAGTAGCATTCTAGATAATACTTGGCCAATTTGAATACATAGAAATGATTTAATCAATACTGTGACCATCTACAAAGAGTGGTGAGTAGAGCTTCACAATTTCCCTAGTGTGATGGGTTATAATATCATGGATAACACTTTGAAATAGCTCCATTGATATTATATCTCATAAGTGTTTAGTCCCATCAGTCCAGAACTGCTCGTAGCAATACTGCCTCCACGACAACTCCAAAAATCACAATTCTGAGAGCCTGAATTGATCCCCGTCAACAGGTATCCAGTATCATCACATCTGAAATGCCAGTCTTCCTAATCAACAAAAAATAAGAAATTTCTACATACTAATAGTAGTTTATTTCTCACTTTCTTGCCCTAAGAGAACTATGTAATTCTTCAATTAAAAAAAAAAGGTATTTCATTGATCTCTAGAATTTGCTAATATATTAGAGGAACAGAAAATGTAATTTATACCTGAGACTTAAAGATTGCTAAGACCTTTACCACAGAGATTACTGCCTTGTGCTGTCTGTTGTCCAGGGACTGAAAATTAGTACTTTAAATGTTTTATTTAGCTTACTATTTGTTTAAGGTGTGAATAATTTCACCAAAAAAAAAAAAAAAAATTTGAAACTGTTCACCAGCACTATAATGAAGACCAAATAAATGTTAAAAAATATATATTTATTGATTGAAGAATTAACACTACTAAGATAATTACCTGCCACAAGTTAATATATGGAACAATGCCACCCTGATAAGATGTCATAATGCTTTTTTAAGGAAATTGACAAGCCTAAGCTTCCCTGGTGGCTTAGAGGTTAAAGCATCTGCCTCCAATGCGGGAGACCTGGGTTCAATCCCTGGGTTGGGAAGATCCCCTGGAGAAGGAAATGGCAACCCACTCCAGTAAACAGAGGAGCCTGGTAGGCTACAGTCCATGGGATCGCAAAGAGTCGGACACGACTGAGCGACTTCACCTTACCTTACCTCACCTAAGCTAAAATTAATATGGAAGTTCAAAGAACTTAGAATACGCAACATAATATGGAGAAAAAAGTGACTACATAATTTCAAGACTTACTATAAGTGACAGAAATTCACTATATGGTATTAATACAATGATATACAAAAATAACAGAGAAGAAGTTTTGATAGATAAACATACAGATAGTCAACTGACTTTAGACACAAGTGCTAATTCAATAGGGAAAGGGTTGCTTTTTCAACAAATGATGCTGAAATGAATTGATATTCTTTTTCATGGTGGGGAGGAACTTTGCTTTCTAACACCTAAAACTCCTAGAAACAAATGTAAGAAAGAGAATAATCTAAGATTATTACATTATTAATTATTATATTATGTTATAATGAAATAAAATAACTTCAGTATTGTGTTATACACAAGTTTTTATACATAGCATAAAGATAGTAACATAAAAGTATAAAAATATACCATATATTGTATTTTATAAAAATTAATTCTGCTTTTCTAAAGCAGTAGTTGTTCAACTTTTTCTGTTAAGACTGAATAAACATGAGAGGCCTTGGGAGCCACAAACTATTTGTCACTACTTAACTCAGCTTTTAGAACTGGACATGGAACAACAGACTGGTTCCAAATAGGAAAAGGAGTACGTCAAGGCTGTATATAGTCACCCTGGTTATTTAACTTATATGCAGAGTACATCATGAGAAACGCTGGGGTGGAATAAGCACAAGCTGTAATCAAGATTGTTGGGAGAAATATCAATAACCTCAGATATACAGATGACACCATCTTTATAGCAAAAAGTGAAGAGAAACTAAAAAGCCTCCTGATGCAAGTGAAAGAGGAGAGTGAAAAAATTGGCTTAAAGTTCAATATTCAGAAAACAAAGATCATGGCATCTGGTCCCATCACTTCATGGGAAATAGATGGGGAAACAATGGAAACAGTGTCAGACTTTATTTTGGGGGGCTCCAAAATCCCTGTAGATGGTGATTGCAGCCAGGAAATTAAAAGACGCTTACTCCTTGGAAGGAAAGTTGTGACCAACCTAGGTAGGGTTATTGAAAAGCAGAGACATTACTTTGCCAACAAAGGTCCGTCTAGTCAAGGCTATTGTTTTTCCAGTGGTCATGTATGGATGTGAGAGTTGCACTGTGAAGAAAGCTGAGCGCCAAAGAATTGATGCTTTTGAACTGTGGTGTTGGAGAAGACTCTTGAGAGTCCCTTGGACTGCAAGGAGATCCAACCAGTCCATCCTAAAGGAGATCAGTCCTGGATGTTCATTGAGAGGACTGATGCTACAGCTGAAACTACAATACTTTGGCCACCTGATGGAAAGAGTTGACTCATTGGAAAGGACCCTGATGCTGGGAGGGATTGGAGGCAGGAGGAGAAGGGGACAACAGAGGATGAGATGGCTGGATGGCATCACCGGACATGAGTTTGGGTAAACTCTGGGAGTTGATGATGGACAGGGAAGCCTGGAGTGCTGTGATTCATGGGGTCGAAAAGAGCCAGACAAAACTGAGTGACTGAACTGATCTGAACTGAAGTCAGCTTTTGTAGTGTGAAAATGACCAATGATGGCAATACATAAACTAATGGGTGAGACTGTGTTCCAATAAACTTTATTACAAAAATCAGGTAGCAAGCTGGATTTAATCCATGGATTATTGTTTGTTGACCCTTGTTCTAAAGACACCATCACAAAAATGAGAAGGCAAGCCTCACACTAGAAGAAATTATTACCATTAAAAATCCTCTGGAGAAGGGAAAGGCTACCCACTCCAGGATTCTGTCCTGGAGAATTCCATGTACTGTATAGTTCATGGGGTTGAAAAGAGTCAGACACAACTGAGTGACTTTCACTTTCACTTTTTGATAAAAGGTTGATACCCAGAATATAAAAACCTCTCTTACAATTCAATAATAAAAAGGCAATAGCCTGATAACAAAGGGAGGAAAGACAAGGATACCAAAGAATATAAAACTTTCCAATCAATGCAAGAAAAGTTGATTAGCTTCATAGCCATCAGAAAAGTGGATATTAAACCACCTAGAGTTAAAATGTCACACCAATCAGAATGGCTAAAAGAAAAAAAGTCTGACAACATCAAATGTGATGAGGTTGTGGAGCAACTGGAACTTTCATACATTTCTGTTAAGAGTAGAAAATTGTGCCACTTGGAAAACTCTTTAGCACTGGAATGCTTAGAATTCCCCTTCTAGGTGTTTACCAGAAGAATGAAAACATATGACTAGAACATACTTCCGTAAAATTTTCACAATAGCCGCAACATGGAAATATCCCAAATATCCCTTGGCATAGATCAGCCAATTATGGTATATTGTTACAATGCTAAACTACACAGCAATATATAGAATGAACTATAAACATTCTTGATAACATGAATGAATCTTAAAAACAATATCCAAAGAAGACATACAGATGGTCTATTTTTATCTTATACAAAATACCTGTAAGCATAATTATAAATCTAAATATTATATTTTGAAAATCACCTGATAGTCAAAATTTAATATCTTATTGTTTCTTTCAATAATAAAGAATGAAAGGAAATTTGTACATGAGTAGAGTTAATATAATTCATAAATAGTTTAGCATAAAGTATAATACAAATAAAACAATAACATCAATATCACTGTACTTGTGAGATGTATCTATGCTGGTATACATTGTTCTAATCTACTCATTTTTCTTTTTGTATAATATACTTTTGTTTGAATAAAACAGATTATATTTATCCACATCTTAAAAAAAAAAAACAGACTGAGTTACAGAGGCAAGAGAGAAAAGAGAATATATGTATATATATTTTTTTCCATTTACTTTTTGAAACAGAAAAAATTAAGCTGTTAGAACTAACACCCAAAAAAGATGTCCTTTTTATTATAGGGGACTGGAATGCAAAAGTAGGAAGTCAAGAAACACCTGGAGTAACAGGCAAATTTGGCCTTGTAATATGGAATGAAGCAGGGCAAAGACTAACAGAGTTTTGCCAGGAAAATGTAATGGTCATAGCTAACACCCTCTTCCAACAACACAAGAGAAGACTCTACACATGGACATCACCAGATGGTCAACACCAAAAGCAGATTGATTATATTCAATATATAATATTGATGATTTTGAACTCTGGTGTTGGAGAAGAGTCTTGAGAGTCGCTTGGACTGCAAGGAGATCCAGCCAGTCCATTCTGAAGGATATCAGCCCTGGGATTTCTTTGGAAGGAATGATGCTGAAGCTGAAACTCCAGTACTTTGGCCACCTCATGCGAAGAGTTGACTCATTGGAAAAGATTCTGATGCTGGGAGGGATTGGGGGCAGGAGGAGAAGGGGACGACCGAGGATGAGATGGCTGGATGGCATCACCGACTCGATGGACATGAGTTTGAGTGAACTTTGGGAGTTGGTGGTGGACAGGGAGGCCTGGCGTGCTGCAGTCCATGGTGTCGCAAAGAGTCGGACACGACTGAGAGACTAAATTGAACTGAACTGAAAGTCTGTCTGGATTGGGATACTTGAAGAATAGAAGACCACATCTTCCCAGATGGTTGATTATGATGAGTCAGAGGATATCAGGAATCTTTAATCCCTAGGGGAATTTTACAAAAACACTCAGGACTTTAGAGATCATCTACTGGCAAGAACAATAAGTAGTGATTTGTTGAAATAAGCATTACAATTCTTAAGGACAAAATCAGACCTCGGTCCTTATCCTTAATGAGTTTCAGTCTAATTGCATAACACTACTGGATCAGATGGTAAAGAATTTGTTTGTAGCATGGGAGATCTGGGTTCAATCCCTGGGTCATGGAGATCCCCTGGAGGAGGATATGGCAACCCACTCCAGTATTCTAGCCTAGAGAATTCCATGGACAGAGGAGCCTGGCAGGCTACAGTCCATGGGGTTGCAACACTTGGACACAACCAAGTGACTAACTTTCAGTTTGTCTCATAGAAAAATGTACATGTTCAAAGAAAAGATAGATTCTGGTTTATATATTATTTTTCTATCAACTTTATTGTTAATGGAATGAAAATAGATTCTCTTTGAGTGACTTAGCAGCAGCAGCAGAAGCAGATACATTAAAAAACTTGGGTGATAATCTTTGCAAAAACAAATGGAAATATTGTATCCTGAGCTTCTCTCAACACTTTTATATTCCTCAATACCAAAAGTCTTTTTTGGTTGAGATAGTTTAGAGTTTTGCTTCTAAATAGTCCTAAATTCATTTTTTAAATATTTACTTAAGAATAATTTTTAGTTTTAAAAAATAATATGAATGGTGGGCAATATCATAGAAATTTTTTATTCAGTCCATTCATTAAGAATTGGTGGATTACTCATGTTAGAGTCTTTACAGTCAAAATAATTCTATATCCTATTTTGGTGGAGATTTTTTAGTTTAGACTTAGTTTGGGTATTTTTGGTAATTTGTTAGTTCTGCTCACCCAGTAAGTCTATTCCTTCTGTTAAAAGAATAGGCATATATATATATATTGGCTTTGTTTCACTAACTAATTGAATATTAGATTCAAGGAACAGTACCTTAGGAACTGAACTCAAGATTTAGCTTATGTCCACTGAAAACTGTATTTTGTAATTCTGGAAAAGGCATATTAACCAGGCAGGGAATGCTGCTGCTGCTGCTGCTGCTGCTGCTGCTGCTGCTGAGTCGCTTCAGTCGTGTCCGACTCTGTGCGACCCCATAGACGGCAGCCCACCAGGCTCCCCCGTCCCTGGGCTTCTCCAGGCAAGAACACTGGAGTGGGTTGCCATTTCCTTCTCCAATGCATGAAAGTGAAAAGCAAAAGTGAAGTCACTCAGTCGTGTCCGACTCGTAGCGACCCCATGGACTGCAGCCCACCAGGCTCCTCTGCCCACGGTGTTTTCCAGGTGAGTACTGGAGTGGGGTGCCATCGCCTTCTCTGAGGCAGGATATAGCTCTACTTTATTTTTGTTTAGGCGAGAAGATAACATGTGTGTGATATATTCTTTATTGTGGTACCAATTAATAGGCAACTGCAACTAGCATTCTTTTTATAAAGGAATAGAAAAATTACTTTCACTTAAAATGTTGTTTACTGTGTGTCTATGAAATATAATTTTTAGTTATCATAAAATCTAGATTGTGTTCTAAATATATTTTGTCAATGGTGTTCATTTAAACTGGTTGACATAATTGGAAGTCTCAGTGCTTCCTTAGTAGTCTTAGAACCTAGACAGAAGAAAATCATTTTATATAATCTCAATAGAACCCCAAATTGTTTCAATGTTTACTTATAGATAATACAATTATAAAAAGCAGTATATAGATGTTTAGAAAACAATCAGGGGGATTAAAAAGAAAATTGATGTTAATTTTAGTATGGCTTCTTATATTTTATTTTTATATTTCATTCATATGAATTTCAGTATAGGCTGAAACTTACAGATGCAATATGTAGATGTAAGACTTAAAGAAAACTATATTTTTAAAAGTCACAGAAAAACGGGCTATATACAAGATCTCATTGCCAAATGACATATGATTTACTGTTAGTGCCTTACATTCTCCTGACTGCCAGATTATGCACCAAACCATTAAAACATCTATCTTGGCATAATCACCCATTGTAAGAATATAAAGTATAAGCTCTCTAATTTCACTAACAGAAAGCAGTTAACTGAACCTGTCAAGTATCAAAATCTTTGTAGTGGAAATGGAATGTAATGTTCAAAAGTTTGTAATTTAAAAAGTCAAGTGTAATTTACCACTGATTTAGACTGAACATTTGATTCTTTGAGTTAAAGCCATTTGATCAGAGAGAATATTTGTAACTAAAGGTATCAGTATTCAAATTCTAGAAGAGCAAATAANTGTAATGTTCAAAAGTTTGTAATTTAAAAAGTCAAGTGTAATTTACCACTGATTTAGACTGAACATTTGATTCTTTGAGTTAAAGCCATTTGATCAGAGAGAATATTTGTAACTAAAGGTATCAGTATTCAAATTCTAGAAGAGCAAATAACCTAAGAGTTCATCAGTTCCAAACCATAAACTTTATAGTGCTTCAGACAGATATCATTAATTTGATTATACACACGCAAGTCTATCATTTTGAGAATGATTTAAATGATAAACTCCAAGCTGATTTCATACCTCTGCTCAATAAGCTGTCTAGCCAATAAGATCTAAGGTATGCTATTCAACCTTAGTACTATTGAAATAAAAATAGTAAGGTAAACTATTCATATAAATTGATTATAAGTAAAGGGATTTTCCTCTTGAAATGCACATATTGTAATATTATTTAATATAAATCAGTATCAAATATCTGGCATTCTCATCACACTTTTATTCAATTATGTTAAAACAAAATATATTGGAGCTATACATGCTGTTACTTTTCCTATAAATACACATGCATTACAAAATTTTTATTTGGCCACAGGCTAGCAATAGGGAAAGAAGTCGTAGGCAATAGGGTGTGTGTGTGTGTGTGTGTGTGTGTGTGTGTGTATGTGTGTGTGTGTGTGTTTCTATGTGTATGTGTGTCTGTGTGTAATTGATTAGCTAATCTACAAAGAGAAATTCACCTGATCATCAACATACAGGACTAGTTAGGGAACATATGATTTTAGAGCCTAAAACACCTTTCTTCTGAGTGTAAAGAATCAAAGAAAATTTGTGACTTAATCGAGCTTTGTCCTGGGAGCATTATTCCTTGCAACTGTTTCAGTAATCTTTCATTTGTTTGTTTGTTTATATAAAGATCTCCTTGATGAAAGAAGCAGTATGTTACTTTACATTTTGACAGTCTTCTTTTATTAACTCTTGAATCTTCTAAGACAATATATGTAGAACTCCTAGCATATATATTAATGTTTGAAAGTGAAAAGTGAAAGTGAAGTCATGTCCGACTCTGCGACCATGTGGACTGTAGCGCACCAGGCTCTACCGTCCATGGGATTCTCCAGGCAAGAATACTGGAGTGGGTTGCCATTTCCTTCTCCAGGGTATCTTCCCGACTCAGGGATCGAATCCAGGTATCCCGCATTGCAGGCAAACTCTTTAACTTCTGAGCCGCCAGGGAAGCCTATTAATGTTTANTCCAGGCAAGAATACTGGAGTGGGTTGCCATTTCCTTCTCCAGGGTATCTTCCCGACTCAGGGATCGAATCCAGGTATCCCGCATTGCAGGCAAACTCTTTAACTTCTGAGCCGCCAGGGAAGCCTATTAATGTTTACCTTTTCTTTTTTTTCTATTTTAGCTCAAGATCTCAAATGTTATTGTAGCTAATCTGGTTACTGAGTCTCTGCTTATCATAATATCATTTTCATTTTGTTATATGATAAAAAATACAAATAATAGCATAATTTCTGATATTCCAATAGATTTTACATATTCATTATCTCATTTTTTCTCTCAATAAACCTAGTAGATTACATAATCCTTATATCTGTATTTAAAAATATTAAAATTATAGCTCTCTCAACTCACACTTGTATCTATACTGGGAAGAAGTCTCTTATGATAGAAAAGGATATAACCTAAAGGCAGTTCATGGATGATGTGGCTTTGTGTATAGGTGTGAAGAAAAAAGTGTATTGCTGCTTCACTAACATTCAGTCAGAGGTGGCATTGAAAGGCAATAATGAGGTGAAATCCTCCCACAGTGCTGAGCCTTACTTGGGTTTCACACCTACTCATTGACTTGCCACAAAGAATTATCTTAAAATCAGTATGCATGTGAAATAAAAAGGGTAGTAAATGGCTTGGCTAGCTGACTGGGGCCTTGAAGGAGACTGAGAGGATGGGGGAGGATAAGGAGGCGTGGACAAGAGTTATATGGATGGCCTTATGGGGGTGGGTAGGGGTGGGTACAAGGCAGCCCACAAGGAAGAGGCCCTAAAAAGCTATGTATATCCAACAACTCATTCAGTTGGTGTCAGTCCACCCCTTTCTTCAGCTCTCCAAGAGCAGGCTCATGAATAGAGTAGTGATGACCAGAGGTGGAGTCTAAACTGCTTTAGAATGGGGTCTAACAGCTATCAACTGTTAGCCTTCCATTCTCCAATGAATTTAGCTACTGCTATTGGGGAATCTCAGATCTTACAGAAACAGAAATCAATACTGAGCACCTAATCAAACATCATTCTGTGAAGAGGCTAATTATCCACATAGTGATTAATTATTATAATAAATACATTATACCCTGGAAATGCAGTAATCCTTATTGACTTGGATAGATATGACACAGGTATGGACTATCCTTTCCTATTGAAAGTGTAATGAAAAGAACCATTATATAAGATCTTACAGAATATCTGATTTTGGCAGGACGTTGTACTATATAATATCACCTCTGACCATTAGGAATGGGACACTAAAGCTCTGGAGATTTAGGCTTCCAGTGACTCACAGCTGAGACGCTTACAGAGACTTGTACTTGGCCAAAGTGAACTGTGTCACTCTATATCTCACTCTCTCCAGGGGCAGATCAGTGTGGGGAGATACAGACCTATCCAGCTGGTCTCAATTTGGCACAAATATTAAGAGCTGTCCCAATTCTAGAACTGCTCATTAAGTTGATTGTGGGCTTGCCCTGATGGCTCAGACGGTAAAGAATCTTCCTGCAATACGGGAAACCCAGGTGTGATACTTGGGTCAGGAAGATTCCCTGGAGAAGCTGGAATGGCTACTCATTCCAGGATGCTTGCCTGGAGAATTCCATGGACAGAGGAGCCTGGCAGGCTACAGTCTAGGGGTTCTCAAAGAGCCAGACACAGGACACCACTGAGCAACGAACACTATCCCTTTCTTTCTCTTCCACCTGCGTTGGAAATTAGCTTCCTCCACGCAAGCCTGCTTCTCTTACTTCCTTGCAGAAGTTATTCCCAAGAGCACTCTCCAGTTATTAATAAATCCTTAGGTAGAATCTCTTCTCCAAATCTTTTTCATGGGAAATCCAACTTAAGGTAGGGACAGACATCAACCTACGTCTCTCAAGATGCACTGAACAGTTTGTCTGTGTAAATTTAAAAGGGACAAACAGCTCAAGCAGCTCAAAAGGGAAAAAAAAAATGAAAAATGGGCAAAAGACCTAAATAGACATTACTCCAAAGAAGTCATACAGATGGTTAAAAAGGCACTTGCAAAGATGCTCAACATCACTAATTATTAGAGAAATGAAAATCAAAATTACAGATATCACACACTGGGAGACATCATACACTGGGCAGAAAGCCATCATCAAAAAATCTACAAACAATAAATGCTGGAGAGGATGTGGAGAAAAGGGAACCCTCCTACACTGTTGGTGGGCATGTAAATTGGTGCAGGGCAAATAGCATGGAAGTTCCTTGAAAAATGAAAAATAGAGTTACCAAATGATCCTGTGATCCCGTTCTTGGACTTATATCCAGAAAAGAAGAAAACTCAAAATCAAAAATATACGTGCATTCCAATGTTAGTAGCACTATTTACAACAGCCAACATATGGACACAGAAATATGTCCATCAACAAAAGAATGGATAAAGAAGATTTTGTACACCTTCACCTTCAATGATGCTAAAGCTGAAACTCCAGTACTTTGGCCACCTCATGCAAAGAATTGACTCATTGGAAAAGACTCTGATGCTGGGAAGGATTGGGGGCAGGAGAAGGGGATGACAGAGGATGAGATGGCTGGATGGCATCACTGACTCAATGGACGTAAGTGATTGAACTCCTGAGTGAACTCCAGGAGTTGGTGATGGACAGGGAGGCCTGGCCTGCTGCTATTCATGGGGTCCCAAAGAGTCAGACACAACTGAGTGACTGAACTGAACTGAAGGTTATGCTTAAAATGCTCCAAGCTAGGCTTCACTAGTACCTGAACTGAGAACTTCCAGAGATACAAGCTGGGTCTAGAAACGTCAGAGGAACCAGAGGCCAATTTGTCACCATTCCCTGGATCATAGAGAAAGCAAGGGAATTTCAGAGAAACATCTGCTTCATTGACTATGCTAAAGCCTTTGACTGTGTGGTTCTCAACAAACTGTAGAAATTCTTAAAGAGATGGGAATACAAGACCACCTTACTTGTCTCCTGAAAAACCTATATGTGTCAGGAAGCAACAGTTAGAACCTTACATGGAAAAGCTGACTGGCTCCAAATTGGGAATGGAATATATCAAGGCTGTATATTGATTCCCTGTTTATATAATTTGTATGCAGAATACATCATGTGAAATATGCTCGATGAATCACAAGCTGGTATCAAGGTTGCTGGGAGAAATACCAACAGCCTCAGATATACAGATGATACCACCCTAATGGAAGAAAGTGAAGGGGAACTAAAGAGCTTTTTCATGAGGGTGAAAGAGGAGAGTGAGAAAACTTGCTTAAAACTCAACATTCAGAAAACTAAGATCATGGCATATGGGCCCATCACTTCATGGCAATTAGAATGGGAAAAAGTGGAAACAGTGACAGATTTAATTTTCTTGGGCTCCAAAATCACTGCAGATGGTGACTGCAGCCATGAAATTAAAAGACACTTGCTCCTTGGAAGGAAAGCTATGACAAACCTAGATAGTGTATTAAGAAACAGAGACATCACTTTGCCTACAATGGTCTGTATAGTTAAAACTATGGTTTTTCAAGCAGTCATATACAGATGTGAGAGTTGGACCATAAAGAAGGCTGAATGCCAAAGAATTGATGCTTTTGAACTGTGGTGCTGGAGAAGACTTGAGAATCCCCTGGACTATGAGGTCAAACAAGTAAATCCTAAATGAAATCAACCCTGAATATTCATTGGAAGGAATGATGCTGAAGCTCCAATACTTTGGGCACCTTACGTGAAGAGTTGACTCACTGGAAAAGACCCTGATACTGGGAAAGACTGAAGGCAAAGGGAGGAGAGGACGACAGAGAATGATGTGGTTAGATAGCATCCCTGAATCAATAGACATGAATTTGAGCAAACTCCGGGAGACAGTGAAGGTAGTCCATGTGATCGCAAAGTATCGGCTACAGCTTAGAGACTGAACAGCAAACAACAACATATAGCTGTCTATTACACTGACAGTTTGAAGACATTCTCAAAGCACTACACTTTTATTCCCTTCATATTTTATTTTATAAAATATTTTTGCATCTTTTTATTTTATATATCCCTTAACAAATTAGTATAGTTATAGTTGTTTATTCTGCTTTTGTCTTATAGCCTTCATTGATTAACAATGTTGTGTTTCAGATGTAGAGCAAAGTTATTCAGTTATATGTATGCATATATATATTCTTTTTCAAATTATTTTAAGTTATCACAGAATATTGAGCAGATATATAACAGTTCCCTGTGCTGTACAGTAGGTCTTTGTTGTTTATTTTAAATACAGCAGTGTGTACATGTCAGTACCAGACTCCCAATCGATCCCTCCCCAACCCTTCTTTTCTGGTAACTATAAGTTGTTCTCTAAGTGTGTGTGTCTGCTCTTTAAACTGATGTGTTTAGGTGAGTATTTGCTTATGCCCCTCAGCAATATCCCTCACTACTGAAAATTGCTACTTCAGAGGTATGGTTCATGGATATCATGTTTCCAACTTTACTACCAATTTCTATCTGGTCCTTTTATGTGCAGTAACTATCTAATCACCCCTCAAAAATTGCTCTGTAAAAACAAAATGAAGTCCAGTTTTAAAATTGCACATGTACCCCAATGTTCATCGCAGCACTGTTTATAATAGCCAGGACATGGAAACAACCTAGATGTCCATCAGCAGATGAATGGATAAGAAAGCTGTGGTACATATACACAATGGAGTATTACTCAGCCATTAAAAAGAATACATTTCAATCAGTTCTAATAAGATGGATGAAACTGGAACTGATTATACAGAGTGAAGTAAGCCAGAAAGAAAAACACCAATACAGTATACTAACACATATATGTGGAATTTAGAAAGATGGTAATGAGGACCCTGTATGCAAGACAGCAAAAGAAAAACAGATGTGTAGAGCGGACTTTTGGACTCTGAGGGAGAGGGAGAGGGAGAGGGTGGGATGATTTGGGAGAATAGCATTGAAATATGTATACTATCATGTAAGAAACGAATCGCCAGTCTATGTTCAATGCAGGATGCNTGACATTCCAAGTTCCTATGCAATATTGCTCTTTACAGCATTGGACCTTGCTTCTATCACCAGTCACATCCACAGCTGGGTATTGTTTTTGCTTTGGCTTCATCCCTTCATTCTTTTTGGAGTTATTTCTCCACTGACCTCCAGTAGCATATTGGGCACCTACTGACCTGGGGATTTCCTCTTTCACTATCCTATCATTTTGCCTTTTCATACTGTTCATGGGGTCCTCAAGGCAAGAATACTGAAGTGGTTTGCCATCTACTATTGCGGGCAGGAATCCCTGTCTCTTATACACATCTAGATGTGTATAAGAGACAGCTGTATGCAAGACAGCAAAAGAAAAACAGATGTGTAGAGCGGACTTTTGGACTCTGAGGGAGAGGGAGAGGGAGAGGGTGGGATGATTTGGGAGAATAGCATTGAAATATGTATATTATCATGTATGAAACGAATCGCCAGTCTATGTTCAATGCAGGATGCAGGATGCTTGGGGCTGGTGTATGGGGATGATCTGGAGGGATGATGTGGGGTGGGAGGTGGGGGGGGGTTGTTCATGTTTGGGAGTTCATGTACACCCATGGTGGATTCATGTCAATGTATGCCAAAACCAATAGAGTACTGTAAAGTAAAATAAAGTAAAAATAAAAAGTAAAAAAAAGTAAAAAAATAAAATAAAATAAAATTGCTCTCTATATAGGTGTAGATTTGGTGTGTCCATGGGAGGAGGTGAGATCAGGGTCTTCTTATATCACCATCTTGGACCCTTCAGCTTCCAAGATTATAATTTATTCTGTATTTTTTGATCCAGCTGTGATAGCTCAATATGCTCCAGCACAAATGAGTTCTGCTTGCCATAACTCTTTTCTCCTCTGGAACCTTCCTAGCCAAGAAGTCTCTTAGAGATGATTTAGTCCTACTCTTCTCCATCCTCCATTTTATGGATAGGTCACTATAGGCCTAGAGAGGAATAGACTCATAGATAAGTCCAACAAGTTGCCTTAGAGTTGGTCCTGGCATTCAGTTTAAGAGGGCTCTGATTGAAGGTTCTGGCTCTATGAATACCTGAAGATTTTAGTTTACCCTTTTTCTACTTGGCTAAAAACTTCTCAAAGAAGGAAGTTAACCCATTCTTCTTCTTCTGCTTGCCTCTACAGCTATGGGTGAACCAGGAGGATGGGGTAGAGGAAGGGCCCAGTGATGTTCAGAATGGGCACCTGGACCCCAACTCAGACTGCCTCTGTCTGGGCCGGCCACTCCAAAACCGGGACCAGATGCGGGCCAACGTCATCAATGAGATCATGAGCACCGAGCGTCATTACATCAAGCACCTAAAGGACATTTGTGAGGTAGGCCCAACTCTGATGGTCCATGTGAGGGCCCTTAGGATAAGATAGAGGACACTTCCATGAAGAAATGACAGCCTTCCTGGGCTGTACCTGTGGTAGTCCCAAGGTGTTAGAAAAAGTAGCTGGACTGATCTAGACTCAGTTCAGTGGATGAAACTGCTCCATTGGGATTACTTTCCCTCTGTTTATTTCTCCCCTTTTTGTTGTCTATCTGTTTGTCTAACTTTTATGCATATTCATATTCCCTCTCTCTCTCTCTCTCTCCTTTCTCTGTCCCCTTGCTGGAATCTCTATCTCTATCCTCTTGGGTTCTGATCCAGTTGTTGCCACCCCATGTAAGGGCCTGACTTCATTATAGTACACACACATCTCTGTAAGCCAGTAGTTTACAAACTTGAAGGTACACCAAAGTCCCTGTGTGAGCTTGTTAAACATGTCAGAGTTCTTATTTCTTGTTTTTTTTTTTTTTAAATTGGGCTGTAGTTGCCTCACAGTGTTATGTTAGTTTCTGCTGTATAACAAAGGGAACCAGCCACATGTATACGTATATCCACACGTATATGTATATCTCTTCCCTCTTGGAACGCTCTCCCAAACCACCCCCCATCCTTCCCATCTAGATCATCTCAGAGCACTGAGCTGAGCTCCCTGTAATGTATAGCAGTTTCTCACTAGCTATCTCTTTTACACATAATAGTGTTTTATGTTGGGCAAAAAGTTCATTTGAGTTTTTCTGTAAGGTATAAGGGGAAAACCTGAATGTACTCTGGCCAGTCTAATATGTATGCCAATCCCAATCTTCCATTTTATCCCACCCCTCTCCCTGCCCCAATGCATGTCCACATGTCCTTTCTCTACATCTGTGTCTCTATTCCTGCCCTGCGAAGAGGTTCATCTGTACCATTTTTCTAGATTCCACATATATACATAGATATACCATATTTGTTTTATTCTTTCTGTCTTACTTCACTCTGTATGACAGACTCTACGTTCATCCATGTCTCTACAAGAGATCCAACTTCATTTCTTTTTGACTGACTAATAGTCCATTGAGTTAAATTCACCCATTTCAGTCCATTTCAGTTATAAACAAAGGCTGTGCAAAGAGACAAAGAAGGACACTACATAATGATCAAAGGATCGATCCAAAAAGAAGATATAACAATTATAAATGTATATGCACCCAACATAGGAGCACTGCAATATGTAAGACAAATGCTAACAAGTATGAAAGGAGAAATTTACAATAACACAATAATAGTGGGAGACTTTAATACCCCACTCACACTTATGGATAGATCAACTAAACAGAAAATTAACAAGGAAACACAAACTTTAAATGATACAATGGATCAGTTAGACCTAATTGATATCTATAGGACATTTCCCTGAAAATTAATGAATTTCACCTTTTTCTCAAGGGCACATGGAACCTTCTCCAGGACAGATTACATCCTGGGCCATAAATCTAGCCTTGGTAAATTTAAAAAAGCTGAAATAATTGCAAGCATCATTTCTGACCACAATGCAAGAAGATTAGATGTCAATTACAGGAGAAAAACTATTAAAAATCCCCAAATATGAAGGCTGAACAACACACTGCTGAATAACCAACAAATTACAGAAGAAATAAAAAACAATCAAAATATGCATAGAAATGAATGAAAAAGAAAACATAACAACCCAAAATGTATGAGGCACTGTAAAAGCAGTGCTAAGGGGAAGGAAGGTTCATAGCAATAGAGGCTTACATCGAGAAACAAGAAAAAAGTCAAATAAATAACCTAACTCTACACCTAAAGCAACTAGAAAAGGAAGAAATTAAGAACCCAGGGTTAGAAGAAGGAAAGAAATCTTAAAAATTAAGTCAGAAATAAATGCAAAGGAAACAAAAGTGATCATAGCAGAAATCAACAAAGCTAAAAGTTGGTTCTTTAAGAAAATAAATACAATTGACAAACCATTAGCCAGACTCATCAAGAAACAGAGGGAGAGGAATCAAATGAACAAAATTAGAAATGAAAATGGAGACATCACAACAGACAACACAGAAATACAAAGGATCGTAAGTACTATCAGCAACTATATGTTAATAAAGTGGACAACTTGGAAGAAATGGACAAATTCCTATAAATGTATAACTTTCCAAAACTGAACCAGGAAGTAGAAAATCTTAACAGACCCATGACAAGCAGGGAAATCAAAACTGTAATCAGAAATCTTCCAGCAAACAAAACCCGGGACCAGACAGCTTCACAGCTGAATTCTACCAAAAATTTAGACAAGAGCTAACACCTATCCTATTCAAAGTCTTCCAGAAAATTGCAGAGGAAGGTCAACTTCCAAACTCATTCTATGAGGCCACCATCACCCTAATGCAAAAACCTGACAAACATGCAAAAAAAAAAAAAAAGAAAGAAAGAACACTACAGGCCAATATCACTGATGAACATAGATGCAGAAATCCTTAACAAAATTCTAGCAAACAGAATCCAAAAACATATTAAAAAGATCATACATCTTGACCAAGTGGACTTTATCCCAGGAATGCAAGGATTCTTTAATATCTGCAAATCAATCAATGGAAAACACCACATTAACAAATTGAAATATAAAAGCCATATGATTATCTCAATAGATGTAGAGAAAGCCTTTGACAAAATTGAACATCCATTTATGATAAAAACTCTTCAGAAAGTAGGAATAGAAAGAACATACCTCAACATAATAAAAGCTATAAATATGAAAAACCCACAGCAAACATTATCCTCAATGGTGAATAATCGAAAGTATTTCCCCTAAAGTCAGGAACAAGACAAGGGTGCCCACTCTCACCACTACTATTCAAAATAGTTTTGGAAGTTTTGGTAACAGCAATCAGAGCAGAAAAAGAAATAAAAGGTATCCAGGTTGGAAAAGAAGAATTAAAACCCTCACTGTTTGCAGATGACACGATCTTCTACATAGAAAACCCTAAAGACTCCACCAGAAAATTACTAGAGTTAATCAATGAATATAGTAAAGTTGCAGGATATAAAATTAACACACAGAAATCTCTTGCATTCCTATACACTAATAATGAGAAAACAAAAAGAGAAATTAAGGAAACAATTCCATTTACCATTGCAATGAAAAGAATAAAATACTTAGAAATATATCTAGAGGAACCAGAGATCAAATTGCCAACATCTGCTGGATCATCGAAAAAGCAAGAGTTCCAGAAAAACATCTCTTTCTGATTTATTGACTATGCCAAAGCCTTTGACTGTGTGGATCACAATAAACTGTGGAAAATTCTGAAAGAGATGGGAATACTAGACCACCTGACCTGCCTCTTGAGAAATCTGTATGCAGGTCAGGAAGCAACAGATAGAACTGGACATGGAACAGCAGACTGGTTCCAAATAGGAAAAGGAGTACGTCAAGGCTGTATATTGTCACCCTGCTTATTTAACTTCTATGCAGAGTACATCATGAGAAACGCTGGACTGGAAGAAACACAAGCTGGAATCAAGATTGCTGGGAGAAATATCAATAACCTCAGATATGCAGATGACACCACCCTTATGGCAGACAGTGAAGAGGAACTAAAAAGCCTCTTGATGAAAGTAAAAGAGGAAAGTGAAAAAGTTGGTTTAAAGCTCAACATTCAGAAAACGAAGATCATGGCATCTGGTCACATCACTGCATAGGAAATAGATGGGGAAACAGTGGAAACAGTGTCAGACTTTATTTTTGGGGGCTCCAAAATCACTGCAGATGGTGACTGCAGCCATGAAATTAGAAGACGCTTACTCCTCAGAAGAAAAGTTTTGACCAACCTAGATAGTATATTCAAAAGCAGAGACATTACTTTGCCGACTAAGGTCTGTCTAGTCAAGGCTATGGTTTTTCCAGTAGTCATGTATGGATGTGAGAGTTGGACTATGAAGAAGGCTGAGAGCCGAAGAATGGATGCTTTTGAACTGTGGTCTTGAGAGTCCCTTGGACTGCAAGGAGATCCAACCAGTCCATTCTGAAGGAGTTCAACCCTGGGATTTCCTTGGAAGGGATGATGCCAAAGCTAAAACTCCAGTACTTTGGCCACCTCATGCGAAGAGTTGACTCATTGGAAAAGACTCTGATGCTGGGAGGGATTGGGGGCAGGAGGAGAAGGGGGCGACAGAGGATGAGATGGCCGGATGGTATCACTGACTCTATGGATGTAAGTCTGAGTGAACTCTGGGAGTTGGTGATGGAACAGGGAGGCCTGGCGTGCTGCGATTCATGGGATCGCAAAGAGTTGGACACGACTGAGTGACTGAACTGATCTGAACTGAACTGAATAGTCCATAGTGTATATACACCACATCTTCTTTTCCATTCATCTGTCTTTGGTTTGGACATTTAGGTTGCTTCCATGTCCTGGCTATTGTAAACAGTGCTGCAATGAAGAATGAGGTGAATGTCTTTTTGAACTGTGGTTTTCTTATGGTCTATGCCAAGTATGGAATTGCTGGGTCATATGGTGGTTCTGGGGCGTTCCTGGTAGCTCAGCTGGTAAAGAATCTGCCTGCAATGCAGGAGACCCCGGTTTGATTCCTGGGTTGAGTAGTTCCCCTGGTGAAGGGATAGGCTACCCACTCCAGTATTCTTGGGCTTCCCTGGAGGCTCAGATGGTAAATAAACCTCTTGCAATGTGGAAGACTTGGGTTTGATTCCTGGGTTGGGAGGATCCCCTGGAAGAGGGCATGGCAACCCATTCTAGTATTCTTGCCTGGAGAATCCCCATGGACAGAGGAGCCTGGCAGGCTACAGTCTATGGGATCACAAAGAGTCAGACGTGACTGGGTGACTAATCACAGCACAGCATTGTAGTTCTGTTTTTAGTTTTTGAAGAAACCTCCATACTATTCCTCTTCGTGAATGTAAAATCTTTTGCACAACAAAGAAAACCATAAACAGGCTGAAAAGACAACCCTCAGTGTGGGAGAAAATATTTGCAAATAAAGCAACTGTCAAGGGAGTAACCTGCAAAGTATACAAACAGCTCATGCAGGTCAATAGCAAAAAACCAACACAATCAAAAAATGAGTAGAAGACCTAAATAGGCATTTCTCCAAAGAAGATATGCAGATAACCAAGAAGCACATGAAAAGATACTCAATATTACTAATTATTAGAGATGCAAATCAAAACCACAATGATGTATTACGTTACACTGGTAGAATGGACATCATCAAAAAACCTACAAACAGTAAATGCTGGAGAGAATATAGAGAAAAGAGAACCCTCTTGCATTGTTGGTGGGAATGTAAAGCCATTGTTTCTGTAGTGCTGCCTAGTAGAACTTTTTGCAGTGAGAAACATGTTGTATATCTGTAGTCTCTACTCCAGTAGCCCCTGGTCAACCATTTGTCGCTGCTGAGCATTTGAGATGTGGCTAGTATGACTGAGAAATGGAATTGTAAATTTTATTTCATTTTAATTTAAATATCCATGTGTAACTAATACCAACAACAACTGCATGTGAAAATATTAAGGCCAAGGACTTTGGACCTTAACCTTCTTCACCTAAACTCATTTTCTCACCCCATCCAGAAAGATTGAAGTTTATCTTCTTCCACTTCCTCAAAGCAATAAGGTAGGATAGAAAGAACAAGGGCTCTGTAGACATGGAGTGCTGGCTTTCATGTCTTAACTTAGTCACTAATTAACCTATGGCCTTGAAGGTGTCCTTAATTCCTATAACCTTTGATTTTATGATTTATTTCTTGTCAATCACCAACTCCTGGAGCTTGCTCAAACTCATATTCATCGAGTCAGTGATGCCATCCAGCCATCTCATCCTCTGTTGCCCGCTTCTCTTCCTGCCTTCAATATTGCCCAGGATCAGGGTCTTTTCCAATGAGTCAGTTCTTCACATCAAGTGGCCAAAGTATTGGGGCTTCAGCAGGCATTAAAGAGAATGAAATAATGCCATTTCAGCAACATTAATAGATCTATTTACTGTCATACTGAATGAAGTCAGACAGAGAAGGACAGCTATCATATGACATCATGATATAGTGGAGGCATGGGTCAACAGTGGCCTGACACAGGGTCAGGGACACTGAACACAATACTGGCATAAGCCCTTTTGAAGGAGATTGCCAATACACCTAACATAGGTTTGCTTCAGGGAATGTGGCCCCCGTGCATAAAGAGAAAATTGGATTAAAGATTTACTGAGCACAACCACACCCATCAGACAAAACCCAGATTCCCCAGAGCCAGTCTCTCACATCAAAGAGCTTCCACAACCTCTTAGTCCTATCTGTTAGAGGTCAGACAGGATGAAAATGACAATCCCAGAAAACTAAACAAACTGATCACTTGGATCACAGCCTTGTCTAATTCAGTGAAAATATGAGCCATGCTGTGTAGGGCCACCCAAGGTGGACAGGTCATGGTGGATACTTCTGATAAAACATGTTCCCCTGGAGAAGGGAATGACAAACCACATCAGTATTCTTGTCTTGACAACCCATGAACAGTATGAAAAGGCAAAAAAGTATGATCCTGAAAGATAAACTCCCCAGGTCTATAGATGCCCAATATGCTACTGGAGAAGAGTGGAGAAATAGCTCTAGAAAGAATGAAGAGGTGGAACCATAGTTGAAACAATGCACAGTCGTGCATGTGACTGGTAATGGAAGTAAAGTCCAATGCTGTAAAGAACAAAAATGCATAGGAACCAGGAATGTTAGGTCCATGAATCAAGGTAAATTGGAAGTGGTCAAACAGGAGACAGCAAGTGTGAACATAGACACTTTAGGAATCAGTGAACAAAAATGGACAGGAATGGGAAAATTTAATATCGATGACCATTGTATCTACTATCCTGGGCAAGAATCTCTGAGAAGAAATGGAGTAGCCCTCATAGTCAACAAAAGAGTCCAAAATGCAGTACTTGGGTGTGATCTGAAAAAAGAATGAACTCTGTCCCCTTCCAAGGCAGACCATTCAATATCACAGTAATCCAAGTCTATGCCCAACCACTAATGCTGAAGAAGTTGAAGTTTAATGGTTCTATGATGACCTACAAGAGCTTCTAGAACTAACACCACAAAAAAGGATGTCCTTTTCATCATAAGGGACTGGAATGCAAAAGTAGGAAGTCAAGAGATACCCAGAATAACAGCCAAGTGTGGCCTTGGAGAACAAAATTAAACAGGGCAAAGGCTAACAGAGTTTTGCCAAGAGAATGCACTGATCATAGCAAACACCCTCTTCCAACAACACAAGAGAACATTCTACATATAGGCATCACCAAATGGTCATTACTGAAATCAGATTGATTACATTCTTTTTAGCTGAGGTTGGAGAAACTCTATACAGTCAGCACAAAGACCAGGAGGTGACTGTAGCTCAGATTATGAACTCCTCTTTGCAAAATTCAGATTTACATGAAGAAAGTAGAGAAAACCACTAGGTATGACCTAAATCAAATCCCTTATGATTATACAGTAGAAGTAATGAGTAGATTCAAGGGATTAGATCTGACAGACAGAGTGCCTGAAGAACTACAGATGGAAGTTCATGACGTCGTACAGAAGGCAGTGATCAAAACCATCCCTAAGACAAAGAAATGTACAAAGTCAAAATTGTTGTCTGAGGGGGCCTTACAAATGGCTGAGAAAAGAATAGAAGCAAAATGCAAAGGAGAAAAGGAAGGATATGTCCATCTGAATGCAGAATTCCAAAGAATAGCAAGGAGAGATAAGAGAGCCTTCTTAAGTGATCAATGCAAAGAAATAGAGGAAAACAACAGAATGGGAAAGACTAGAGATCTCTTCAAGAAAATTAGAGATACCAAGGGAACATTTCATGCAAAGATGGGCACAATAAAGGACAGAAACGATATAAACCTAACAGAAGCAGAAGATATTAAGAAGAGGTGGCAAGAATAGACAAAGGAACTATAGAAAAAAGATTTAATTAACCAGATAACCACAATGGTGTGATTACTCACCTAGAGCCAGACATCCTGGAGTGTGAAGTCAAGTGGGCCTTAGCAAGCATCACTACAAACAAAGCTAGCGGAGGTGATGGAATTCCAGCTGAGCTGTTTCAAATTCTGAAAGATGATACCGTTAATGTGCTGCATTCAATATGCCAACAAATTTGGAAAACTCAGCAGTGGCCACAGGACTGGAAGAGATCAGTTTTCATTCCAATCCCAAAGAAAGGAAATGCCGAAGAATGTTCAAACTACCGTACAATTGCACTCATCTCACATGCTAGCAAAGTAATGTTCAAAATTCCCCAAGCTATGCTTCAACAGTAGGTGAAATGAGAACTTTCAGATGTTCAAGCTGGGTTTAGAAAAGGTAGAGGAACCAGAGATCAACTTGCCAATATCTGTTGGATCATCAAAAAAGCAAGAGAGTTCCAGAAAAATATCTACTTCTGCTTTATTGACTTCACCAAAGCCTTTGACTGTATGGATCACAACAATATGTGGAAAATTCTTAAAGAAATGGAAATACCAAACCACCTTACCTGCCTCCTGAGAAATCTGTATGCAGGTCAAGAAGCAACAGTTAGAACAGGACATGGAACAATCGACTGGTTCCAAATTGGGAAAGGAGTATGTCAAGGCTGTATATTTTCACCCTGGTTATTTAACTTATATGCAGAGTACATCATGCGAACTGCTAGGCTGGAAGAATCACAAGCTGGAATCCAGATTTCCAGGGGATATATCAATAACCTCAGATATGCAGATGACACCATCCTTATGGCAGAAAGTGAAGAGGATCTAAAGAGCCTCTTGATGAAAGTGAAAGAGGAGAGTGAAAAAGCTGGCTTCATTTTACCAAACTCTGAAGTTCATTGAGGAAATTAAGTAAATCTCATATTGTAAGTATTTAGGGAAATGTGGTTTTTCTTTCTTTCTTTCCCTTTTCTTCTGTTTACCTATCCATCCATGTCTCTCTATTATCTTTTTCTCTTCCTTTTATCTTCTTATAAATGGCTAGTATTTTTTTTTAATTACCCTCTTGAATGTGTTAGGTAACATTGGGCATCAAACCACTGATATATTATTCATTCAGCAAAAATTTAGTGGAGCTCTGCTCTTTGCCAGGCCTTGGACATATCTCCTACCCACAAATTGTTCTGCCCTTGACCAACAGCATATGAATCACCTTGAGTTTTTAAGAAATTCAGAATCTTTAACTCTATTCCAGACCTGAGTTCAAATCTGCATTTTAACTAGGTTAACATTTGACTTACAATACATATTAAAGTGTGTGGAGCACTGCTATAAAATGATAATTATCTTAAACTATTTACAATAGCCTGGATATGGAAGCCACCTAAATGTCCATCATCAAGAAGAATAGATTAATAATTTTGTGGTACATATATACAATGGAATATTAATAAGCCATAAAAAGTAACAACATAATGCTATTTGTACCAACATGAATGAATCTAGAGATTGACATACTGAGTGATGTAAGTTAAAGAGAATGACAAATATATGATATTGCTTATATGTGGTGGAGAAGGCAATGGCATCCCACTCCAGTACTCTTGCCTGGAAACTCCCATGGACAGAGGAGCCTGGTAGGCTGCAGTCCATAGGGTTGCTGAGTCAGACACGACTGAGTAACTTCTTTCACTTTTCACTTTCATGCATTGGAGAAGGAAATGGCAACCCACTCCAGTGTTCTTGCCTGTAGAATCCCAGGGATGGCGGAGCCCAGTGGGTTGCCATCTGTGGGGTTGCACAGAGTCGGACATGACTGAAGCGACTTAACAGCAGCAGCAGCAGCAGCTTATATGTGGAATTCTAAAAAAGACCATAAATGAACATATCTATAGAGCAGACGGTTACAGACATAGAAAAGAAACGTATGGTTATTGAGGAGTAAGGAGGGGAGGAATAAATTGGAAGACTGGGATTGACCTCTGCACACTACTATATATAAAATAGATAACTAATAAGGACCTACTGTATAGTGTAGGGAACTCTACTCAGTATTCTGTAATGGCCTATATAGGTGAAAGTGAAAGTGAAGTGAAGTGAAGTCGCTTAGTCGTGTCTGACTCTTTGTGACCCCGTGGACTGTATCCTGCTAGGCTCCATTGTCTGTGGGATTTTCGAGGCAAGAATGCTGCGGTGTGTTGCCATTTCCTTCTCCAGGGGATTTTCCCTACCCAGGGATTGAACCCAGGTCTCCGGCATCGTAGGCAGATGCTTTACCATCTGAGCCACCAGGGAAATGTTCGGCCTACATAGGAAAAGAATAAAAAAAGTCAGTATATATTTATGCATAATAGTAACCTTGCTGTACACCTGAAAATAACACAACATTGTAAATCAAGTATACCCCAATACAAATTTTATAAAATGATAGCTTTCTTATAATATCTAATACAAGTTAGTACATTCAGTTCTTTACCAAGCAGCCAGGGGATAATATCAATATCTAAGTCAGTTTATATCACTCCTCTGCTCAAAAATTTCCAGTGGCACACCTTTCCCTCCTGAGTAGAAGACAAAGTTCTCATTATTGCTTACAAACCTGTGTGATCAACATTTCCTTACTTCTGTAACTTCATCTCTTGCTCCTTTCCCATGTACTCTCACTACTTTAGCCACAATGGCCTACTGTTGTTCCTTAAAAAGACCTGATATGCTCCCCACTCATAGCCTTTCCACTGACTTTCCCTTCTGCCTAAAGTAGTCCTACTTCAGTTCAGTTCAGTTCAGTTGCTCAGTCATGTCCGACTCTTAGCAACCCCATAGACTGCAGCACTCCAGGCTTCCCTGTCCATCACAACTCCTGGAGCTTGCTCAAACTCGTCCATTGAGTTGGTGATGCCATCCAACTGTCTCATCCTCTGTCGTCCCGTTCTCCTCATGCCTTCAATTTTTCCCAGTATCAGGGTCTTTTCCAATGAGTCAGTTCTTCGCATCAGGTGGCCATAGTATTGGAACTTCAGCTTCAGCATCAGTCCTTCCAATGAATATTCAGGACTGATTTCCTTTAGGATTGACTGGTTGGATCTCCTTGCAGTCCAAGGGACTCTCAAGAGTCTTCTCCAACACCACCGTTCAAAGGCATCAATTCTTTGGCACTCAGCTTTCTTTATGGTCCAACTCCCACATCCATACATGACTACTGGAAAAACCATAGCTTTGACTAGATGGAACTTTGTCGGCAAAGTAACGTCTGCTTTTTAATATGCTCTCTAGGTTTGTCACAGCTTTTCTTCCAAGGAGCAAGCGTCTTAATTTCATGGCTGCAATCAGCATCTGCAGTGATTTTGGAGCCCAAGAAAATAAAGTTGTTTCTCCATCTATTTCTCATTCTCCCCTACTATAAAGTAAATTCCAATGAGGGACAGTTTTCTTCATGTATTTACTGTTACATACTCAGCACCTGGCACAGTGGTTGGCTGATGGTAGATGCTCAATAAGTATTTTTGAAAGTCAGATTTAATTACAAATGCACATGTGTATGTACTGCTTTGGCAAAGTACATTCACATCTTGACATTTCATTTCATAACTATTTTTGAGATCAGCAGACTGAATCTCTAAGAGACAAAATTACTTTCCTAGAGTTCTCAGATACTGGCCCAGTAGGAATTTGTTAAGTCTTAGGTGGATTTTATTCTCAACTCTCAAATATCTTGGTCTCTTTTTCCAAATTTCTTGGGCATGTGCTCAGGACAGCAATGCAAGAATTTATCTTTCCAAAAGATGGAGTGTCATTCCCTGCCTTGAGAAATTTCCCAGTCCAACTAACCTAACAAAGTTTTTGTTGGTGATTTTTGAGTTCCATATCTCTTAATTATTCTTGATGCTGAAGCTAATGGTTTAAAAGGGAAATATCTCTTTGCCCCACCCTGCAACCACAGATGTCAAAGGAACATTTAGCTAGAACAAAAGAAGGGTAGAGAAACCTGTGTATAGCTCTGTGTGTAGGTCAGAAAACAATATTTTAGCTCAGGGTTGTCACCTCTAAACCAAAAGCTATGAGGAACAATATGATTTATAAGAAAGAATACCAAAACCAGAATTGGGATTCCTAAGTTCACATCCCACCTTAGTCACTAACTGATTGAGGAACTTCAGGTGAATCTTTTCCATCCTGGACCTTGTTCCCTAATTCTAAAGTTAGCAGATTGGAAGAGTTGCTCGTTACGTGCTGTCTGGATATTACTTTCTCTGATTCTGTGAAATCTAGGTATGCTCTCACTAAGGAACACTGTGATAGTAATCCATGTTACTTCTGCCTTTTCCACCATTTTCTCACTGATACCAATGGAGGCATGTCTTACTCATGCACAAATGTGTTAGCATGATATCTACTCTTTCTGTAGGTTAAGGGAGATCTATAAATATTGTATTCAATATAGAAAAAAGTCAGTATCAGAAAATATTCATTTTTTTGTATTTATTCATTTATTAATCACTCCTAGAAGCAGAAAGTGCCTCACCATTTAAGTTAAACTATGCTCATTTTACAAATGTGGAAGTAGGAAATAGAGTTATTTTTATCAAAGTTATTCAGTGAGGCCAGGAAAAGAAAGTATATTTTTATTGAGTTCTCTGAAAAGATGACATTCTTTTTTCTAAATCCAAACAGTGATATAAAAGAGAATTGGCTTAGTTCTAGGCCATCTTGACCAATGGTTTATGGTATTTACTCTTGTTTTAGAAATCATGTTATGATCAGGGAAACAGACACAGGTCAAACAAAGTTAAATACTCTCTGAGTAAGACAATCTCAGTCATCTGATACCTGTGAAATAATTTCTGTCCTCAAATGCCTCCAGAAAAGCTGGACTAGTTTTCCTTGGTCATTTGTATTAGTGTCTCATACACCATCAAGGAATTCTTCCTAGACCTGATAAGAGTTTCTCATACTATAGCTTCAAGACATTTACATTCAATATGTTTAAGCCTGGAGTTTTCAAACTTACTGACTTTTTATTTCTGTTAATTGCCTATTCTGATTTATTCTCAACTGTCTTTATATCTTGGTGTATATATAGAAAATAACACATTGTAATAAGCAATAATATTTGTATAGCATACTAAACTAAAAGGATGAAGCAGCTCATTGGCCTTCAGTGACCAGCCCAGGGTTTTCCGGCTGCTCTAGGCCCTACCTATCCATACCACCTGGACACTCGAGGCCCTGTTCCTATCCTTTGCCCATTTTCCTGGAGTTTCTCTCTCTCTCTCTTTTTTTTTTTTGCTGGTATATTCCAGATATTAATCCCTTGGCAGTTTTCCAAGTTGCAAATCTTCCTGTCATCTTCTCATTTTTAATGGTTTCATTTAATCTGAAAAAAAAACTTCATGGACAAAAAAGTGAAAGAAGAAAAGCTCTAGAGATGCAGGCTGTGAACAGGGCAAACATGGTTATCGTTCCCTAATTATATTGAAATTATTTTCAAGACATATATCAAGTCTCTTGTCAGGCTTCCAGTCAAAACAGTATGATACCTGTAGAGAGTCAGAGCTGAATGAGGCCCTGTAAACCTTTTCTGATTATACATTTTATAGATAGAGTCACCAAGGTCCAGGTTTGCACAGGTCTTTCCCTAAAGGTTTTTCAAAACCATAGTTGATCCAGAGGTTCTTTGATTAATCTTATTTCCTGCAAGTCTTTGGAATCTTCTCTGGAGGTCATGATTTTGATTTGTATCTCATATAAGGCACTTATTCTAGCTCATTGTATTAAATTTAGACTTTTAGATCAACCCTGAGTGTTTAGAAACAGTAAAATTAATAGTCAACCTTCTTTGCCTATTACCATGGCAATATACCAGGGCTAATTCATGCTGATTGTGATTGATTTCATAACTCCCACAGTACTGCTTTCACATTGATGCTCACTTTACTCCTAGGAGAGGTGAGGCTCTCAGAAACTACTTTTGTTCAGTTAGTTCGCACCTACTGCCATATCACCTTATTCTCTCTTACCCTTCAGATGGAGCTAAAAGGTGTTTGAAGCATGCTTGACAGTAAGATCCATAGACCCCTTCTGCTCCCTTTGCCCTGTGACAAGCCTGCAGAGGTCCTCTGCAACTTCTCTTCTCCAGGACAAACAACCCTGGTATTGCACCATTCTTCATGGTGTTGCTTTTCAGGCCCCTCTCTTCCCTGTCTATTTCCTTCTGGCTCTGTATCCTTTTCTTCATTTTTCTCTGAAAACAGGGCTCAGAATTGAATGATGCTCCCCTGCAGTAATGTGATTGCCTTTCTATTACTTCTTTCATTCCACCTTCTCAGTCTGTTTCCCCTTTATCCCTAACTTAAAATGGCATTAGTTTTTTTTTTTTTTGAAAGTCATATTCCACTACCAACTCAGCTTAAACTTATACATCCTTAAAAATGAGTGGATGAGAAGAAACAAAGATCGACCCCTAATCAAAGTGCTGTTCATTGTTTTTGTGGGAAATTTGATAAAGCCACTAAGTCAACCATTGAAGGGAGTGAAAAATAAAATCAAGACTCAGAGAACTAGTCAACTCTCCTGGCCTTTCTCCCCTCAGAAGCCTAGGCAGTTGGGTGAAATAGGGGCTAGGGATGACATTTAAGGGCTCTCTGGCTACTCCCATATCCTTATGTCCCTTTTTAAAATTTGCTTTGTAAAGACGTGTGTGCTAAGTTGCTTCAGCCATGTCCAACTCTTTGTGACCCTGTGGATGATAGCCCATCAAGCTCCTCTGTCCATGGGATTCTCCAGTCAAGAATACTGGAGTGGGTTGCCATGCCCTCCTCCAGGGGATCTTCCCAAATCAGGGATTGAACCCACATCTCTTATGTCTCCTGCATTTAGACAGGTTCTTTACCTCTAGAGTCACCTGGGAAGCCCAATAAGAGCAGTTTCTATCTATTATTTGTAATCCCTTCAGCAAGTCATGTGTCTTAAACACTAGGGATGGAAAATTTAAGAAGACATTGGATTCTCCTCCTTTCCTTGATAATATTGTGTTCAAGGCAATCTTCTCAAGGCTATATTTTCTTTATATTCTCTGGCAAAGACTTTTTTCTTATTTTTAATCATAAAGACACAGTGACACCATTTTGTATTCTACTTCTTAACATTATACCATAAACATATCTCCATGTTACAAGATAGCTTTTCTGACTTTAATGGCTGTGTGATATTCCATTAAGCCAAATGCACCATAATATATTTATTTATAATCTAGAGTTAGCTTTAAAGAAAAACAGTTAACAGTACACTCTAGCGCCCTACCATCCTATGGGTAGTTGCATTTCTCCTAATATATAATTTTATATTCCCTTGTTACAGCACATTCCCTTCCTATATAATGTAATATAAAGAAAATTGTATCTTTGACAAGGTAATGGATAGCATATTGGGGGAATTAGGAAGCCATTCTGAGACCTCTGTCTCTTTCCTTTACAAACCCCACTTTTTCCTTTTCTTTTCCCCATTTCTGTTGTAATCCATACTCATGTTAAGATATAGCATCCTTGCTGCACTTTTAAGGATTTGATGGTAATTTGTCAGTTCTCTGAGATGTTTCAAATGGGAGCAGTAAGCAAAACTATTAAGTAGTTCATGAGCTGCTTTATCCGGGGATGAATGGGCTGTCCAGGCTGACTTCTTCTGTTTTCTGTCACTCACTAGTTCAGTTCAGTTCAGTCACTCAGTCACGTCCAACTCTTTGCGACCACATGAATCTCAGTATGCCAGGCCTCCCTGTCCATCACCAACTCCTGGAGTTCACTCAGATTCACGTCCATTGAGTCAGTGATGCCATCCAGCCAGCTCATCCTCTGTCGTCCCCTTCTCCTCCTGCCCCCAATCCCTCCCAGCATCAAAGTCTTTTCCAATGAGTCAACTCTTTGGATGAGGTGGCCAAAGTACTGGAGTTTCAGCTTTAGCATCGTTCCTTCCAAAGAAATCTCAGGGCTGATCTCCTTCACAATGGAATGATTGGATCTCCTTGCAGTCCATGGGACTCTCGAGTCTTCTCCAACACCACAGTTCAAAAGCATCAGTTCTTGGGCACTTGGCCTTCTTCACAGTCCAACTCTCACATCCATACATGACTACTGGAAAAACCATAGCCTTGACTAGACAGACCTTAGTCGGCAAAGTAATGTCTCTGCTTTTGAATATGCTATCTAGGTTGGTCATAACTTTTCTTCCANAGGATTTGAAATAGCTCAACTGGAATTCCATCACCTCCACTAGCTTTGTTCGTAGTGATGCTTTCTAAGGCCCACTTGACTTCACATTCCAGGATGTCTGGCTCTAGATGAGTGATCACACCATCGTGATTATCCACGTCGTAAAGATCTTTTTTTGTACAGTTCTTCTGTGTATTCTTGCCACCTTTTTTTTAATATCTTCTGCTTCTGTTAGGTCCATACCATTTCTGTCCTTTATCGAGCCCATCTTTGCATGAAATGTTCCCTTGATATCTCTAATTTTCTTGAAGAGATCTCTAGTCTTTCCCATTCTGTTCTTTTCCCCTGTTTATTTGCATTGATCACTGAGGAAGGCTTTCTTATCCTTCTTTAATATTCTTTGGAATTCTGCTTTCAGATGCTTATATCTTTCCTTTTTTCCTTTGCTTTTCACCTCTCTTTTCACAGCTATTTGTAAAGCCTCCCCAGACAGCCATTTTGCTTTTTTGCATTTCTTTTCCATGGGGATGGTCTTGATCCCTGTCTCCTGTACAATGTCACGAACCTCATTCCATAGTTCATCAGGCACTCTATCTATCAGATCTAGGCCCTTAAATCTATTTCTCACTTCCACTGTATAATCATAGGGGATTTGATTTAGGTCATACCTGAATGGTCTAGCAGTTTTCCCTACTAACTGCTAACCCAGAAATGACATGCTAATGTAACACTGTTACCATTTTTTCAAGTTATACTCACAAGCCTTCTTTAGGGTGAAAAAGTGGGTGCAGAGGTGAATCGGTCTCTGCCCCTTGCCTAATGTCAAGATGGAAAAGTCCCTGCCAGATGATATGCTCACTGATTTTCTTGCTCTACTGTAGCTAAGACACTTCCAAAGGTGTTAAGAGTGAAAAAGAGAGAGTGGGGAGAGAAAGGAGGAAAATAGAGATAAGGAAACTAGGAGTTACATATTAGGCAGAGAGGAACCTTCAGGAATTTATTACCTCTCTTCCTATTAGTGAAAGAAAGTTTTTGAGGGAAGCAGAATTTGGGAAACTACTTTAGTAAAGAGAGTGAAGCTAAAAAGATATTCTGGGAGTAGAGAGTGTCTTCCTCTTGGTCAGGAATTGGATATAAATGAATGTAGGACATCTTGAGCATAGTAGTCAGGGAGGGCATAAGCCATTAATTAAATAAATGTCGACACAGGCACAAGCTATTAATTTGCAAATTGTTAAAAGACACTTACTCATTAATGACTGAATTGGAGGGTAAGAAGATAAAAGGGAAGTGAGATTTTGGTAGGAGTTGATAAAGGGCATTGAAACCAGGGATGAGAATCTTCCTGGAGTAGCCTAGATGCCTTCATTGCAAACTGTGTTAGAGGAGACAAAATGGAGTTAGACAGGGCCAGAAGGGACAAGTCATTCACCATAATGCTCCTCATTAGGGGCTCAACAGGTGTTATAAAAATCACATTTAGCTTTTAGATAAAAGCAAGTTGGCATAATTCATTCTCACGAGAATTTTTACATGCTAATGATTTCTAATGAAGACCATTACTATTAGTTAAAAATGTACACTGGGAAGTTCAGAATGGAAAACTGTGTTTATTTGTTTTGCCCTGACTTGCAATGTGTTCTGAGTCTGGTTGTGTTATCTCAGTTCTCTTAACAGACTAAGAATTTCTTTCATTGATTCCTTTTGCATCGGTGGCTAGCTGTATTAATTCATCCATTTATTCACAAATGTGTCCTAAACACTTACCCTGTTGAAAACACCATGCCGGGGCACCTGTGGGCTTGCTCACTAAGCTCATCCAAGTAATCTCTCCTGACCAGCTGCTGACCAGATGTCTACAACATTCACTTTAAGAGTGGTTTGGTTTTGTCTGTTCCTTTTTGGGAAGTTTTCCTACCAGAGCTTTTGTACTGGTCCTACAAGAAATAGAACATTAGAGTTATAAATCAATTCAGCTAACCCAATAGCTACTAAAGTGAATGAAATTATTTGTGCTTAACCAGATTCTGAGAAAGAATCCTATCACTTTTGGGGGTCCTTGTCATAGAGAATGGTGGGCAAAGCTCTTTGCTCTGGAATCTTTGCACTCTGGAGACTTTTCCTTAAGATCCAGCTTTCCTAATTATTCACTGATCGAGTGACTTCCTTCTTTAAACCCAATTTTCTTGTATGAAAAATAGAAATGATTATTTCCTGTTTACATCATGGAACTGAAATAAGGCTCCAGAATGCTTAAGAAGTGGTAAAACCCTCAAGGAATGAAGGGCATCCTCATCCTGGACTTTTACTTTGTCTGCAGGGCTACCTGAAGCAATGCCGGAAGAGAAGGGACATGTTCAGTGATGAGCAACTGAAGGTGATCTTTGGGAACATTGAAGACATCTACAGGTTTCAGATGGGCTTTGTAAGAGACCTGGAGAAACAGTACAACAATGATGACCCCCATCTCAGTGAGATAGGACCCTGCTTCCTGGAGCACGTAAGCATCTTCCCCTTTGGGGAGGGTTTTGAGAGACATTTGGAATCCATGCAAGGGGTCTCTAAGCTATCTGGTTCTGCTCAGCTGCTTTGTCCCACAGTAGTGGATGGATTCCTCTCTGACCTTGATGTTCACCCCCTTGCTACAGTATGAGAACTTGGAAAGATACGATGACTTGACCAAGGACTCTCTTTCTTTACTATTCCCTTCCCTTTCTTTACTATTCCCCTCTCTTTTTTTCCTTTTCCTACTGGTAACAAAGATAGTTACCAGTAGGATTTTTCTTCAACTTCTCTTTTCTTTTCCTATTGGGCTCAGTTTCCATGGGACCCAACATTTTGGGAGGGACTCTGAACATATTTACATATTCCAGGAGTCTGAGAAATAGAAAAGACTATGGTCACCATGAAAGTGGACCCCTGCAAGGCATTTAGGAGAGAACACTATGGTAGGGGAAGTGACTTGTGTAGGAAAAGGGGCCACATGACTTAAGAGAAAGGAGCACTAGAAACAGGGAAGTGAGGATGCAAGCCATAAATATAATGACTGTCTCGGTAACTGGGTAAGTTCCTTACCTTCTTTCGACTTCTTCACAGGGATTTAAGAAGGTTTTACTGTATACTTCTATGGTTCTAATATCCTTTTGGATCTTATTCACAGGTAACCTAGTTTTGACAACTTTTCTCTCCTTTTTTATGAAGTATTTATTTTTAAAAAGATAACACATTCATGTGGTATAAAATTCAAATGACACATGGAAGTATGCAGCTGAAAGTAAGTCTTCTTACAAATTTTCCTACTTTGACTGTGGGAATTTATGTTGAGGCTATATCCTTAAGGCAACCCCTATGTTCAGTGATTTTCTGGAGATCCCAGGACTCAGCATATAGTCATACTCATGGTTATGATTTAATATAACTAAAGGATACAAAGCGAAATCACCAAAAGGAAAAGGTATATGGGACAAAGTCTGAAGGAAACCAGGTATAAATTTTCAGAGTCCTCTCCCAGTTGAGTTACACAAGGTGTAATTAATTCCCTTTACAATGAGTTATGACAGCACATGTTAAATGTTGTCTACCAGGGAAAATTATTAAGGACTCAGTGCCCAAGATGTCTATGGGAGGCTGGTCATGTAGGCACTCTTTGCCTAGTGTGTACCAAAATTCCAGACCCACAGAAGGAAAACAGGTCTTCAGCATAAACCACAATGTTCATACAAATAGTTTAGGCACAGTGAGCCATTCTTGTCAGGGAATGGTGAAAACCCTCTTGAGATCCAAATTCCAAGATGCCAGCCACGGGCCAACCTTTCAAGTAGGCCTTTTTAGGGATAGCAGTCTCAGGCCTGATATGTTATGTCCCCCCCCCTTTTTTTTAACAGCTGTAAACTGATTCAGTCATTCCATAAAATACCTGGGTAGTATTTACCAAAGTTAAGCATGTTTACGACTTACTGGTTTCATTTGTGAGAATATATCCCAGAGAAATTCTCAGAGGTCCATGAGAAAGGGAACATTTACAAGGCTGTTGATAACATGGCAGTTTTATGTCATCGAGTGCTGTTAGATGCAGCTTAGGTATTTATCACCAGGGCACGGATGTGAAACATATGGGGAATACTTACTCTGGGTTAATATGTAGTAAGAAATAACAAGACTAGATGTGTGTACCCGACAGCAATGTGTGTGAATATCATAAATATAATATTGAGTTTGGAAAGTTGAATGTGGAATACTGACTCTCAATTAGAGTCTACCCTGTGCCTTGTAGAGTGCTTAACAGAATACCTATTAAGCATTTTCTGTCTCCTGGAGGTCAATAGCAATGCTTCCAGTTGTGACAACTGAAAATGTCTCCAGATGTTGTCAAATGAACCACTAATCTATTGAAATGATCTTATGCTTTTACCCTGTAATCTGTTAACATGGTGATTTAGATTAAATAATTTCATATCTTAAATGAGCATTGCATTGCTGGGATAAATGCTAGCTAATCATGGTATATTATCCTTTTTTTCTTTTTATTTTATTTTATTATTATTATTATTATTATTTTACTTTACAATATTGTACTGGTTTTGCCACACATCAACATGAATCCACCATGGGTGTACACGTGTTCCCAATCCCGAATCCCCCTCCCACCCACCCCAACCCACACCATCACTCCAGGTCATCCCAGTGCACCAGCCCCAAGCATCCTGCACCCTGCATAGAACCTAGACTGGTGATTCATTTCTTATATGATATTATACATGTTTCAATGCCATTCTCCCAAATCATCCCACCCTCTCGCTCTCCCACAGAGTCCAAAAGACTGTTCTATACATCTGTGTCTCTTTTCCTGTCTCGCATACAGGGTTATCATTACCATCTTTCTAAATTCCATATATATGCGTTAGTATACTGTATTGGTGTTTTTCTTTCTGGCTTACTTCACTCTGTATAATCGGCTCCAGTTTCATCCACCTCATTAGAACTGATTCAAATGTATTCTTTTTAATGGCTGAGTAATACTCCATTGTGTATATGTACCACAGCTTTCTTATCCATTCATCTGCTGATGGACATCTAGGTTGCTTCCATGTCCTGGCTATTATAAACAGTGCTGCGATGAACATTGGGGTACATGTGTCTCTTTCTATTCTGGTTTCCTCGGTGTGTATGCCCAGCAGTGGGATTGCTGGGTCATAAGGCAGTTCTATTTGCAATTTCTTAAGGAATCTCCACACTGTTCTCCATAGTGGCTGTACTAGTTTGCATTCCCACCAACAGTGTAAGAGGGTTCCCTTTTCTCCACACCCTCTCCAGCATTTATTGCTTGCAGACTTTTGGATCGCAGCCATTCTGACTGGTGTGAAGTGGTATCTCATTGTGGTCTTGATTTGCATTTCTCTGATAATGAGTGACGTTGAGCATCTTTTCATGTGTTTGTTAGCCATCCGTATGTCTTCTTTGGAGAAATGTCTATTTAGTTCTTTGGCCCATTTTTTGATTGGGTCGTTTATTTTTCTGGAATTGAGCTGTATAAGTTGCTTGTATATTTTTGAGATTAGTTGTTTGTCAGTTGCTTCATTTGCTATTATTTTCTCCCATTCAGAGGGTTGTCTTTTCACCTTGCTTATAGTTTCCTTTGTTGTGCAGAAGCTTTTAATTTTAATTAGATCCCATTTGTTTATATTTGCTTTTATTTCCAGTATTCTGGGAGGCGGATCATTGAGGATCCTGCTGTGATTTATGTCGGAGAGTGTTTTGCCTATGTTCTCCTCTAGGAGTTTTATAGTTTCTGGTCTTACATTTAGATCTTTAATCCATTTTGAGTTTATTTTTGTGTGTGGTGTTAGAAAGTGATCTAGTTTCATTCTTTTACAAGTGGTTGACCAGTTTTCCCAGCACCACTTGTTAAAGAGATTGTCTTTACTCCATTGTATATTCTTGCCTCCTTTGTCAAAGATAAGGTGTCCATATGTGTGTGGATTTATCTCTGGGCTTTCTATTTTGTTCCATTGATCTATATTTCTGTCTTTGTGCCAGTACCACACTGTCTTGATGACTGTGGCTTTGTAGTAGAGCCTGAAGTCAGGTAAGTTGATTCCTCCAGTTCCATTCTTCTTTCTCAAAATTGCTTTGGCTATTCGAGGTTTTTTGTATTTCCATACAAATCTTGAAATTATTTGTTCTAGTTCTGTGAAAAATACCGCTGGTAGCTTGATAGGGATTGCATTGAATCTGTAGATTGCTTTGGGTAATATATTCATTTTCACTATATTGATTCTTCCAATCCATGAACATGGTATATTTCTCCATCTATTAGTGTCCTCTTTGATTTCTTTCATCAGTGTTTTATAGTTTTCTATATATAAGTCTTTAGTTTCTTTAGGTAGATATATTCCTAAGTATTTTATTCTTTTCGTTGCAATGGTGAATGGAATTGTTTCCTTAATTTCGTTTTCTACTTTCTCATTATTAGTGTATAGGAATGCAAGGGATTTCTGTGTGTTGATTTTATATCCTGCAACTTTACTATATTCATTGATTAGCTCTAGTAATTTTCTGGTGGAGTCTTTAGGGTTTTCTATGTAGAGGATCATGTCATCTGCAAACAGTGAGAGTTTTACTTCTTCTTTTCCAATTTGGATTCCTTTTATTTCTTTTTCTGCTCTGATTGCTGTGGCCAAAACTTCCAGAACTATGTTGAATAGTAGCGGTGAAAGTGGACATCCTTGTCTTGTTCCTGACTTTAGGGGAAATGCTTTCAATTTTTCACCATTGAGGATAATGTTTGCTGTGGGTTTGTCATATATAGCTTTTATTATGTTGAGGTATGTTCCTTCTATTCCTGCTTTCTGGAGAGTTTTTATCATAAATGGATGTTGAATTTTATCAAAGGCCTTCTCTGCATCTATTGAGATAATCATATGGCATTTATTTTTCAATTTGTTAATGTGGTGAATTACATTGATTGATTTGCGAATATTGAAGAATCCTTGCATTCCTGGGATAAAGCCTACTTGGTCATGGTGTATGATCTTTTTAATGTGTTGTTGGATTCTGATTGCTAGAATTTTGTTGAGGATTTTTGCATCTATGTTCATCAGTGATATTGGCCTGTAGTTTTCTTTTTTTGTGGCATCTTTGTCAGGTTTTGGTATTAGGGTGATGGTGGCCTCATAGAATGAGTTTGGAAGTTTATCTTCCTCTGCAATTTTCTGGAAGAGTTTGAGTAGGATAGGTGTCAGCTCTTCTCTAAATTTTTGTTAGAACTCAGCTGTGACGCCGTCTAGACCTGGGCTTTTTTTTTTGCTGGAAGATTATTGATTACAGTTTCAATTTCTGTGCTTGTGATGGGTCTATTAAGATTTTCTATTTCTTCCTGGGTCAGTTTTGGAAAGTTGTACTTTTCTAAGAATTTGTCCATTTCTTCCATGTTGTCCATTTTATAGGCATATAATTGCTGATAGTAGTCTCTTATGATCCTTTGTGTTTCTGTGTTATCTGTTGTGATCTGTCCATTTTCATTTCTAATTTTATTGATTTGATTTTTTTCTCTTTGTTTCTTGATGAGTCTGGCTAATGGTTTGTCAATTTTATTTATCCTTTCAAAAAACCAGCTTTTGGCTTTGTTGATTTTTGCTATGGTCTCTTTTGTTTCTTTTGCATTTATTTCTGCCCTAATTTTTAAGATTTCTTTCCTTCTACTAACCGTGGCTTTCTCCATTGCTTCCTTTTCTAGTTGCTTTAGGTGTAGAGTTAGGTTATTTATTGACTTTTTTCTTGTTTCTTGAGGCATGCCTGTATTGCTATGAACTTTCCCCTTAGCACTGCTTTCACAGTGTCCCACAGATTTTGGGTTGTTGTGTTTTCATTTTCATTTGTTTCTATGCATATTTTGATTTCTTTTTTTATTTCTTCTGTGATTTATTGGTTATTCAGAAGCATATTGTTCAGCCTCCGTATGTTGGAATTTTTAACAGTTTTTCTTCTGTAAATGATATCTAATCTTACTGCATTATGTTTAGAAAAGATGCTTGGAATGATTTCAATATTTTTGAATTTACCAAGGCTAGGTTTATGGCCCAGGATGTGATCTAACCTTGAGAAGGTTCCGTGTGCACTTGAGAAAAAGGTGAAATTCATTGTTTTGGGGTGAAATGTTGTATAGATATCAATTAGGTCTAACTCGTCTATTGTATCATTTAAAGTTTGTGTTTCTTTGTTAATTTTCTGTTTAGTTGATCTATCCATAGGTATGAGTGGGGTATTAAAGTCACCCACTATTATTGTGTTATTGTTAATTTCCCCTTTCATGCTTATTAGCATTTGTCTTACATATAGCAGTGCTCTTATGTTGGGTGCATGTATATTTATAATTGTTATATCTTCTTCTTGGATTGATCCTTTGATCACTATGTAGTGTCCTTCTTTGTCCCTTTTCACAGCCTTTGTTTTAAAGTCTATTTTTATCTGATATGAGTATTGGTACTCCTGCTTTCTTTTGGTCTCTATTTGCATGGAATATCTTTTTCCAGCCCTTCACTTTCAGTCTGTATGTGTCCCTTGTTTTGAGGTGGGTCTCTTGTAGACAATATCTATAGTGGTCTTGTTTTTGTGTCCATTCAGCCAGTCTTTGTCTTTTGGTTGGGACATTCAAACCACTTATGTTTAAGTATGGTCCTGTTGCCATTTACTTTATTGTTTTCAGTTCGGATTTATACACCCTAATTGTGTTTCCTGTCTAGAGAGTATCCTTTAGAATTTATCGGAGAGCTGATTTGTTGGTGCTGAATTCTCTCAGCTTTTGGTTGTCAGTAAAGCTTTTGATTTCTCCTTCATATTTGAATGAGATCCTTGGTGGGTACAGTAATCTGGCCTGTAGGTTATTTTCTTTCATCACTTTAAGTATGTCTTGCCATTCCCTCCTGGCCTGAAGAGTTTCTATTGAAAGATCAGCTGTTATTCTTATGAGAATCCCCTTGTGTGTTATTTGTTGTTTTTCCCTTGCTGCTTTTAATATTTGTTCTTTCTGTTTGATCTTTGTTAACTTGATTAATATGTGTCTTGGGGTGTTTTGCCTTGGGTTTATCCTGTTTGGGGCTCTCTGGGTTTTTTGGACTTGGGTGATTATTTTCTTCCCCATTTTAGGGAAGTTTTCAACTATTATCTCCTCAAGTATTTTCTCATGGTCTTTCTTTTTGTCTTCTTCTTCTGGGACTCCTATGACTCGAATATTGGAGCATTTACTATTGTCCTGGAGGTCTCTGAGATTGTCCCCATTTCTTTTAATTTGTTTTTTCTTTTTCCTCTCTGATTCATTTATTTCTACGATTCTAGCTTCTACTTCACTAATCCTATCTTCTGCCTCCGTTATTCTACTATTTGTTGCCTCCAGAGTGTTTTTGATCTCATTTCTTGCATTATTCATTATATATTGACTCTTTTTTATTTCTTCTAAGTCTTGGTTTAACCTTTCTTGCATCTTCTCAATCCTTGTCTCCAGGCTATTTATTGGTGATTGCATTTTTATTTCAAGATTTTGGATCATTTTCACTATCATTATTTGGAATTCTTTATCAGGTAGATGCCCTATCTCTTCCTCTTTTGTTTGGTTTGGTGGGCATTTATCCTGTTCCTTTACCTGTTGGATATTTCTCTGTTTCTTCATCTTGGTTATATTGCTGCGTTTGGGGTGGCCTTTCTATATTCTGGCAGTTTGTGGAGTTCTCTTTATTGTGGAGTTTCCTCACTGTGGATGGGGTTGTACAGGTGGCTTGTCAAGGTTTCTTGGTTAGGGAAGCTTTTGTCGGTGTTCTGGTGGGTGGAGCTACATTTCTTCTCTCTGGAGTGCAATGAGGTGTCCAGTAATGAGTCATGAGATGTCAATGGTTTGGGGGTAACTTTGGGCAGCCTGTATATTGAAGCTTAGGCCTGTGTTCCTGTGTTGCTGGAGAATTTGCATGGTATGTCTTGCTCTGGAACTTGTTGGCCCTTGGGTGGTGCTTGGTTTTAGTGTAGGTATGGAGGTGTTTGATGAGCTCCTATCAATTAATGTTCCCTGGAGTCAGGAGTTCTCTGATGTTCTCAGGATTTGGAGAATAAGCAGGATTAAGCCTCCTACTTCTGGTTTTCAGTCTTATTTTTACAGTAGTCTCAAGACTTCTTCTATACAGCACCATTGATAAAACATCTAGGTTAAAGATGAAAAATTTATCTACAGTGAGGGACACCAGAGGGGTTCACAGAGTTACATGGAGAAGAGAAGAGGGAGGAAGGAGTTAGAGATGACCTGAATGAGATGAGGTGGGATCAAAAGAGGAGAGAGCAAGCTAGCCAGTAATCATTTCCTTATGTGTGCTCCACAGTCTGGACTGCTCAGAGATGTTCATGGAGTTATGCAAAGAAGAGAAGAGGGCAGAAGAAGATAGAGGTACCCAGGAGGGTAAAAGGGGGAAATGAAAAGAAGAGAGATCCAGCCAGTAATCAGTTCCCTAAGTGTTCTCCACCATCTGGAACACACAGAGATTCACAGAGTTGGGTAGAGAAGAGAAGGGGGAGGGGAGGAGACAGAGTCGACCTGGTGGAGAAAAAGAAGAGTCCAAAGCAGGAGAGAGCAGTCAAGCCAGCAATCTCATTCCCAAGTAAAAATGGGTACTGAAGATTGGGTTTTTAAAGGTACAAAATTGATAACATACCAAAAAGCAAAGATTAAAAATCTAGAGTAGAGGTTGAATTTTCAAAAATACAACATTAAAGAAAAGAAGAAGGAAAAAAAACAAAGTCACAAAAATTATTTAAAAATATATATATATGAAGTTTGCTTTAAAAATAGATTCTTTTTTTTGAAAAGTAATAGTTGGGTATATAAATGAAAATTGAAGGAGTAATAGAGGACTTAAAATTTTTTAAAAGTCAAAAAAGAAAAAAAATATGATCATAAAAATAGTAAAGATATATCTAGGATTTTCTCTGGTGTTGTGGGCAGTGTGGAGTCAGTTCATTTTCAGATAGTTCCTTGGGCCAGCTTATATTTCTCAAGATCTATAGGCCCCTTCCTATGTAGTTGGTACTAACGAAAGGGTTTTAATCTATCGCACCTGTCACTTCCAAGGCGGTTCCCTCTGTTTTAGCTTCTTCTGTTTGCTGGTCTCTTCAGTGTCTGATTTCTGCCCTGACTCAAGGGGAGCAGTGGTGGACACTTTTTTAAGGTTCACTTGTTCAGTCACGCTGTGGGGAGGGAGGAACGCTGCAAACAAATGACACTGGCATGTGCTCGCAGTGTCTCAGCCACACTGAGCCTGCCCCCGCTTGTGGTGCACACAGCTCAGGCTCTAGGTTGCTCCACCAGGACCCGTCTGAGGCCGGCCCTGGACTGCATGCACCTCCCTGGTCTAAGCCGCTCAGGTTCAGGCACTCAGATAGTCCTCAGAGGTGCAGACTCGGTTGGACCTGCATTTTGTGCCCTTCCCAGGTCTGAGTAGCTCAGGTGTTTGATGAGCGTGGTCGCTGTGACTTATCGCCTCTCCCGTCCCTGCTGCTTGGTTTTCTGAGTGTATAACTGGTGCACCTTCTCAGGCGAATGATGACTATCCAGAACCCCAAGAAGTCTTGGTTAGCAAAGGAGCCTGCTTGCTGTTTGGTAGATAATGTCTTTCTGGGACTGCGATTGCCCCCTTCCTGCCCTTCCAGCTCTGCCTTGCTGTCACCAGAGTGGGATGGTCTTCAGCCGGCTAATTCTGTTCCGTCCTTTGTTCTGTGCGTGGTCTTGGTGGTGTCTTATGTTAGAGCTTTTTGCGTGGTAGCTATCCCACGGTCTGGTTTGCTAGGCCAAGTTAGTTTGCTCTGATTACACTCTGGGCATTTGGGTCTGATCCTTACTGTAAACAATGCAGCCCATGCCTCCCTGCCCAGCCCTCCCATTGCTAGTGGCGAATGCAGGCGTCTGTGCTGCTTCTCTGCTGAGGGAGTTACCATTGGGCTTGTAATATGTGGGTTTTAAATATTTATTTATATTTCCTCCCTGTTATGTTGCCCTCTGTGCTTCCAAGGCTCTCTACAGAGTCAGCAGTGAGAGTGTTTCCTGGTGTTTGGAAACTTCTCTCTTTTTAAGACTCCCTTCCTGGGACGGAGCTCCATCCCTACCTCTTTTGTCTCTTTTTTGTCTTTTATATTTTTTCCTACCTCTTTTTGAAGACAATGGGCTGCTTTTCTGGGTGCCTGATGTCCTCTGCTGCATTCAGAAGTTGTTTTGTGGCATTTATTCAGCATTTAAATGTTCTTTTGATGAATCTGTGGGGGAGAAAGTGGTCTCCCTGTCCTATTCCTCTGCCATCTTAGGACCGCCTCTATCCTTCTTTAATAGTGCTGCAGTTCATGGGATTGCAGTCCATAATAATGCTGCAGTCCATTTATTTTATTTTTTTATTTTTATTTTTACTTTATTTTAGTTTACAATACTGTATTGGTTTTGCCATACATTGACATGAATCCATCACGAGTGTACCTGAGTTCCCAATCTTGAACCCCCCTCCCACCTCCGACCCCATATCATCTCTCTGGATCATCCCAGTGCACCAGCCCCAAGCATCCTGTATCCTGTATCGAACATAGACTGGCAATTCGTTTCTTACATGATAGTATACATGTTTCAATGCCATTCTCTCACATCATCCCACCCTCGCCCTCTCCCTCAGAGTCCAAAAGTCCGTTCTATACATCTGTGTCTCTTTTGCTGTCTCGCATACAGGGTTATCATTACCATCTTTCTAAATTCCATATATATGTGTTAGTATGCTGTATTGGTGTTTTTCTTTCTGGCTTACTTCAATCTGTATAATAGGCTCCAGTTTCATCCACCTCATTAGAACTGATTCAAATCTATTCTTTTTAATGGCTGAGTAATACTCCATTGTGTATATGTACCACAGCTTTCTTATCCATTCATCTGCTGATGGACATCTAGGTTGGTTGCTTCCATGTCCTGACTATTATAAACAGTGCTGCAATGAACATTGGGGTACATGTGCCTCTTTCAATTCTGCTTTCCTCAGTGTGTATGCCCAGCAGTGGGATTGCTGGGTCATAAGGCAGTTCTATTTGCAATTTTTTAAGGAATCTCCACAATGTTCTCCAGACTGGCTGTACTAGTTTGCATTCCCACCAGCACTGTAAGAGGGTTCCCTTTTCTCCACACCCTCTCCAGCATTTATTGCTTGCAGACTTTTGGATCGCAGCCATTCTGACTGGTGTGAAATGGTACCTTATTGTGGTCTCGTGATTTGCATTTCTCTGATAATGAATGATGTTGAGCATCTTTTCATGTTTCTTAGCCATTTGTATATCTTCTTTGGAGAAATGTCTATTTGGTTCTTTGGCCCATTTTTGGATTGGGTCGTTTATTTTTCTGGAATTGAGGTACATAAGTTGCTTGTGTATTTTTAAGATTAGTTGTTTGTCAGTTGCTTCATTTGCTGTTATTTTCTCTCATTCAGAAGGCTGTCTTTTCACCTTGCTTATAGTTTCTTTTGTTGTGCAGAAGGTTTTAATTTTAATTAGATCCCATTTGTTTATTTTTGCTTTTATTTCCAGTATTCTGGGAGATGGGTCATAGAAGATCCTGCTGTGATTTATGTCGGAGAGTGTTTTGCCTATGTTCTCCTCTAGGAGTTTTATAGTTTCTACGTTTAGATCTTTAATCCATTTTGAGTTTGTTTTTGTGTATGGTGTTAGAAAGTGTTCTAGTTTCATTCTTTTACAAGTGGTTGACCAGTTTTCCCAGCACCACTTGTTAAAGAGATTGTCTTTACTCCATTGTATATTCTTGCCTCTGTTGTCGAAGATAAGGTATCCATAGGTGTGTGGATTTAACTCTGGGCTTTCTATTTTCTTCCATTGATCTATATTTCTGTCTTTGTGTCAGAACCATATTGTCTTGATGACTGTGGCTTTGTAGTAGAGCCTGAAATCAGGCAGATTGATTCTTCCAGTTCCATTCCTCTTTCTCAAGATTGCTTTGGCTATTTGAGTTTTTTTGTATTTCCATACAAATCTTGAAATTATTTGTTCTAGTTCTGTGAAAAATACCGCTGGTAGCTTGATAGGGATTGCATTGAATCTGTAGATTGCTTTGGGTAGTATACTCATTTTCACTATATTGATTCTTCCTAAAAAAAAAAAAGACAGACTTGGTGTAAATGGCTGCTGGTTCATACTGGCCTATTAAAGCAGGCCCCTCAATCAAACTATTCACCAACTGATCTGATCACTAAGATTTAGAAATCTCCACAGGTCTGAGGCTCATTTGAGTTTATGAACACTGAAACCTCGAAAAGGTCTGAAAAGAGAAAAATTACTGAAACCTAAGGTAGGCAACTGTGGAAGAAATGAATGAGACATAAAGGGAAATATAACCTAGAAGGTAGAATTTTAGATCAGTAGTATTCACACTTGTGAAATGTTGTTAATCTAGTGTATTTGCTCAGCATCCCCTCACTCACTCCATCTGAGTGACTGAATGCTCACCATTCTCAGCAGTTCCTCTATCATGGCAGGCACACTGGTCCCCTTGCCAGGAATGCTCTTCCCTAGAGAGCCTATGGTTTGTTCACTCAACCAAGTAACTCAAATGCTGCTTCCTCTGGAAGGCCTCATTTCAGAAGTCTCTCCACAATCACAATTCCCCTTCCCTGCATAGAACCTTACACTCAGTCAGAGTTCATCCTTTATCCCCACATTACCTCCATCACCACCAACAGAGATCTACTAATCCTTCAATCCCCACTTAAATCTATCAATCCCCACTTAAATCTATTTCCAGCATATGCTTTGAAATTCATTCAACAAACACAGGGTGCCTCCTATATGCTTTGTGCTATTCTAGTGACTTGAGATGTAGAGAAAATCTCTCCCTTTGCAAAGCTTATATCCTAATGGGAGCAGGCAATGAACATTACAAAAAAGTAAATCACACAGTAAACATTAGGAGGTCATAAGTGCTACGGAAAAAAAGAAAAAGTAGAACAAGGGAGGGGAATCAGGAGTGCAAAGGTTGCAATTTTCAAGTTAGGTTATAGGAAGTGACATTTAAGCAAGACTTCAAGTGAATAAGGAGAAAGGAGGCCATGCATGTATTGGGGGGGAAAGTGCTGTAGGCAGACAGAGAACAGTTACTGCAATTGTGCTGAAGTGGGATCACTTTGTGGGCATTTAAAGAAGTCTGTGAAGGTTAGTGTGATGAGAGCACAGTGAATGAGCAGGAAAATTAGCAGGAGGTGAAGTCAGAGGTAACTTGTTTTACTGTTACTGATTTACAGGCTGAGACCTCCAGGATCTGGTCAAAACTGTGCTGATGTGTAACAGTTATAGCCCTTGTAGATTGTAAGCTTTCAAGGAATTCTGTCTTGTTCATGCTGCCTCCCCAACACCAAGCACAGAGCCTGGCATACAGCAAATGCCCAATAAATTTTTGTGTGAGTGAACAATACAGAGACCATTTATTGAGTACTTATTATGTGCGACACCTGGGGCTAAGCTTTGCATCCCCACTGTTCTCTCCCCTAGAGAGAGGGGAAAGTGGTTCCTAGGTACCATCCCAGGTAGCCAGGGTGAAAGGGGGAAGAAGGATGTTACAAATGGTGTTGTTTTAGACAGTATCCTCATGCAACGGACTTACTCTGTGAGGAGATTGCTCTTACGATCAATGAACTTGAGAGCTTCTGCCAGTGTCAACTCCAGGAAAAAACCATATCCAAGGGCCACATAGATCCGTGAAGTGTCTGGGCTAAGGAAACAGTGGTGATCAGAAGCGGAGAAGTCCTTGTCATTATTTAGCATACTACACAGTTTAATATTTATTTTACTCCCCACCCCCCACCTTCCCCAAACTGAAGGTCAGGGTGGGCAGAGAATTTGTCCTATTTTATTTACTGTCACATCTTCAGCACCGAGCAGTGTCTGGTTCATAGCAAATACTAACAAAAATATTTGTTGAATGAAGGAAAAGGGAAGCTGAACCCTGTGGGCTCAGAGGGGCAGGTAGATACTCACACCACTGTGTCAACGAAGAAGTTACAGCCCAAATCCACTTGCATATATAACTCCGAGTGATTAGCTTCCTGTGGGGCCAGGGAAAAAGAGGTAGAGATCAGGGGTCAACTTTTAGGTCAGGTGACAGGTTTTGGTCTTGGGATCTCCTCTCTTCCCCCTCCTTTGCCCACAAAAAGACTACCTAACCCTGGCATCTTTACCTGGAGTCGCTCAATGACATTTCTCAGTTGAAGGTATTTGGCCAGCTGCTCATATACCTTGTCGCGATGGTCCAGGACCTTTCTGATGGGACATGACAGGACAAGAGTAAAATGGTGACCAAGAGGAAACTCTGTCCTTCTTGGAATATCTCACACCATGACCCCTTGAGACTCTCCTGTCACCAGAGTCTAAACAGGAATTTTAGTGCAGAAGTCAAGGTTTGGACTCTGGGTCAGACTGCTTCGGTTTGAATCCAGGCTTTCCATTTTACTAGCTGTGTGACTTTGACAAGTGAGTAACCTCTTTGGAACTCAATTTCCCCATTTAAAAAATAGGAATGAGGAGTATTACTTCATAGAGTCATTAGGAGGATTAAATGACTATTTACTATAAGGCATTTAGAATGGTGCCCTCCAAACAAAGTTCTCTATATGCGTTAGCTCTTATTTATGAGTATTATTATTACACTCTACTCCCAATGCCTCCCTCCAATCAGAATATGCCATTCTCATCCTTGAAAAAATCCTCCGTCTCTTTTAGGAGCTCATAATCCTAGACCTGAACACTCTCCTTCCTGCTCTGATTAATAATGATAGTAATAATAATTTTTTATACTCATTGAGCCTCTAGTATCCAAGTTAAACCCTTTACAAGGACTGAATGAAAACACAAACCCACTGCCGTGAGGAAGGTTGCATTAACTTTCCCATTTCACAGATGAGGAAACTGAGGCACAGAAAGTGGAGGCGAAGGATGTATTCATACCGAAAGAAAAATGGTCAAGCCAGGATTCGAACCTGAAAACTCCAGCTTCAGAATTCAATTCTTAACCCTTTAGGGTCATCGGAAGCTGCGCATGCGCGGACACAGGCACCATTAAATCACCATGGCTCCTTCCTCACCCCAGGTTGCACCCCGGATATCGCCCCTCCTTCCTCCTCGAATGGCACACGGGGCCGGGCTCTGAACGCCTCACCCACCAATCAGAAGGCCAGGCCCTGACTTCGAACGCCCCGCTCACCACGTGGACCGCTCCAATCGCTCTGCCCCCCGTTCTGTCACTTACTGCAAGTCCCGCTGCAGCACGTCAGAGATGAAAGCCTCGTAGCGCAGCACTTTCTCCGCCGTGGCCTCCACCGCCCGCCGTTTAGGGGGCGTCGCCATGATGAGCTCCTGAGGAATGGGCAGGGAGAAAGACCACGTTGAAGACGACTGGTCTCAGTTTGGTCTCAAGCACAGTACAACTGCACCTTTTCAGTGCTGGGAGTTGGGTCGTCCCACTTATGCCGAGGGTTCAGCCTTCCGCCCCTCCCAGCTCTGGGACCCCGTCACACAGGGACACCCAGGTGCGGCCGTTACCTGAAAGCCGCCGGCAAAAAGAACTGTTAGTAAGAACCGTGGCTTCCGGGTGGCGCGGGTAAATGACGTACGGGGGAGCTGGCCAACCAAATAACCAGGGTGGGTGAGGCGGTCCTGAACGAAAAAAAACGCCGGAGAGAAGGAAAGGGCGGGGCTTTAAGAAATCCGCTGATTAAGGAAGGCTGAAGAGCGTGGGAACCTGGACTGGGCAACAAGCCTATGGGGATAGTGCACTGTTGCTGGGGGTGGGGTTTAATGGGATTTGGCGGGTTCCGGAGGTGGCGGGACACACAGAGCGAGTAGAGCTTTTGGTATTTAAAAGTCAGAGTTTCAGAAGCAGTCGGGCAAGAAAAGATTATGAATGTGGTCTGTAAAAAGGAAAGTATATCCTTGCATCGCCCTAGATTTTGAGTTTTCACAAGGGAAGCTTGGGTTTGACTTCCAATAATGGAAATAAATGTCAGCATTAAAAAAAGTTTTGAAAAGGAGACAAATTTTCTGATATGCACCTTTGACGACTCCAGCTCTGTAGCCCGCAGTCCATGACGGGTTCAAGCAGAGGTTGATAGCGCACTATGTCTAATCAGTTCAGTTCAGTTCAGTTGCTCAGTCGTGTCCGACTCTTTGCGACCCCATGAATTGCAGCACGCTAACTTTCCTCTTAGCACTGCTTTTATAGTGTCCCACAGGTTTTGGATTGTTGTGTTTTCATTTTCATTTGTTTCTAGCTGAAGTCCATTTAATGCTGCAGTCCATGGGGTCGCAAAGAGTTGGACATGACTGAGAGACTGAGCTGAACTTAACTGATCCTTCTTTATGTTTTAATTCACATTTTTAAAAGTATTAGATTGTTTACCCTTTACAATTATAATGTTTCTTTTTAGGATTTCATTTTTTATCATGTTTGTTTAGATTCAATTTACAAGCAATAAGATTGACCAAATGTTAATTTGATGGGTTTTTACAAAGGCATGTAGTTGTGTCAGTTCAGTTTTATTTTATTTATTTTTTTATTTTACTTTACAGTTCAGTTTTCAGTTCAATCGCTCAGTCATTTCCGACTCTTTGCGACCCCATGAATTGCAGCACGCCAGACCTCCCTATCCATCACCAACTCCCGGACTTCACTCAAACTCATGTCCATTGAGTCGGTGATGCCATCCAGCCATCTCATCCTCTGTCGTTTTTTTTATTTTTCTTTACAGTTCAGTTTTCAGTTCAATCGCTCAGTCATTTCCGACTCTTTGCGACCCCATGAATTGCAGCACGCCAGACCTCCCTATCCATCACCAACTCCCGGACTTCACTCAAACTCATGTCCATTGAGTCGGTGATGCCATCCAGCCATCTCATCCTCTGTCGTTCCCTTCTCCTCCTGCCCCCAATCCCTCCCAGCATCAGAGTCTTTTCCAGTGAGTCAGCTCTTCACATGAGGTAGCCAAAGTACTGGAGTTTCAGCTTTAGCATCAGTCCTTTCAAAGAACACCCAGGACTGATCTCCTTTAGGATGGACTGGTTGGATCTCCTTGCAGTCCAAGGGACTCTCAAGAGTCTTCTCCAACACCACAGTTCAAAAGCATCAATTCTTCGGTGCTCAGCTTTCTTCACAGTCCAACTCTTACATCCATATACGACTACTGGAAAAACCATAGCCTTTACTAGATGGACCTTTGTTGGCAAAGTAATGTGTCTGCTTTTGAATATGCTATCCAGGTTGGTCATAACTTTCCTTTCAAGGAGTAAGCGTCTTTTAATTTCATGGCTGCAGTCACCATCAACCACTGTAATCAAGATTATGGAAGATTTCTATCATTTCATCAAGGTCTAATGTTTTTCCTTTGTTATCAAACTTTGCTCCCACTCTAGCTCTTGGCAAACACTGATCTGCTTTCTGTTACTATAATTTTGCTTTTTCTAGAATCTCATATAAATGGAATCATACCATAATGATATTTTATGTTGTATTTCTTTAACTTAATTTCTTTGATATCCATCCATATTCTTGCATGTATTAGTAGTATTTTTGTTGTTGTTGTTGTTAATGATATTCTCTTGTGTGGATATACCACCCATTCACTAGTTCATTCCAGGACATCTGGGTTGTTTACTAGGTTACTTCCATGTTTGAAATTACTGGGTTGCATTGTAGGTGCTTATTTAATTTTATAAGATACTGCCAAACTGTTTTCCAAAGTTGCTCTATCATTTTGCATTCTCACTCTAATCTATAAGAATTGTAGTTGTTCCACATGGTTGTCAGCACTTGATATTATCAGTATTTTTAATTTTAGCCATTCTAGTATGTATGTAGTGGCATTTTATTGTAGTTTATTTTTGCATTTGCTGATGATATTGAACATTTTTAAATGTGCTTATTTGCCATCTGTATAAAATCTCTGATGAAGCGTCCTTGTCTTTTGGCCTTGTTTACTAAGTGAGTTGTCTCTTTTCATATTATTTAGTTTCAAGAGTTATTTCTTATTCTGTTTGCAAGTCCTTGGTCATGTATGTGATTTTCAAAGGTTTTCTCAATCTGTAGCTTAGTTTTTCATTTTTTTAGCATTTTCTTTGAAAATGCATAAAACTTTAATTTTGTCAATTCAGTTAATCATTTTTTCATGGTTCATGTTTTCTGCTTCTTATTTAAGAGATCTTTGCCTAATACAAAGTCACAAAGTTTTTATCCTGTTTTCTTATAGATATTATATAGCTTTAATATTTATATTTAGGTCTATGATAATTTTTGAGGTAACTTTTAATATACAGTGTGACAAAAAGATCAAAATAAATTTGTTAATTTGTTTCCATATGGATATTCAGCCATTCCAGCACTGTTGTTGAGAAAGCTTGTTAATTTCCCCATTGAATTACCTGGGCGTTTTTATCAGAAATCAGTTGATCATATATGTGTAGTTCTATCTTTAAGAAGACCATTCTGTTCCAGTGATCTATGTGACTGTTTATATAGTAATGCCACACTATGTTTTCTTGTTGTTTTAATTGAGATATAATTCTCATATAGCATTATATCAGTTTCAGGTGTACAGAATAATAATTTAATATTTCTATATGTTATGAAATGATTGCCAAAATAAATCTAGTTAATATCCATCACCATACATAGCTACAACTTTTTTCTCACATCATCTTGAGTAATCTAGCTTCATAGCAAGTCTTGAAAGCAGATAAATTCCTTCATATTCACTTTTTTCAAAATAAGTTTATTTTAGATTATTTTTAATTTAATTTTTATTGAAGGATAATTGCTACAGAATTTTGCTGTTTTCTGTCAAACTTCAACATGAATCAGCCATTTGAGTGAGTGAAGTTGCTCAGTCATGTCTGACTCTTTGTGACCCCATGGACTGTAGCCCAACCAGGTTCCTCCATCCATGGGATTTTCCAGGCAAGAATACTGGACTGGGTTACCATTTCCTTCTCCAGGAGATCTTCCTGACCCAGGGATTGAATCCAGGTCTTCCGCATTGTAGGCAGACGCTTTACTGTCTGAGCCACCAGGGAAAATCCATATATCCCCTCCCTTTTGAACCTCCCTCCCATCTCCCTCCCCATCACACCCCCTAGGTATTTCTATATATTTTTTTCTTTTTTTTTTTTGTATTTATTTATTTTTTTACACGAACTCCCAAACATGAACCCCCCTCCCACCTCCCACCCCACATCATCCCTCCAGATCATCCCCATACACCAGCCCCAAGCATCCTGCATTGAACATAGACTGGCAATTCATTTCTTAAAGGAGTTTATATTTGTTTATTTATTTATTTACCGAATGACACAACTTCCAAATTTCTTGTATGTACATGAATCACAACACAATAAGAATTTTGTTCTCTTTATTATATCTATATGAGATGATGGAAGTTAAATAGACATTGTGATTAACATTTCACAATATATGTAAAGCAAGCCATCTTGCTGTACACCTTAAACTTATACAGTGATGTATATCAGTTATTTCTGGATAAAACTAGGGGGAAAAGTATCAGCTTGCTTAGTTCTACCAAAAACACACCAACCAAAAAGAACTCTTCTAGCAATTTGATTAGGATTACATTAAATCTCCCAGTATTGTTTATAGTTTTCATTTCTATGGGTCTTGATCTTATTTATAAAAATTTATTTCCAAATAATTTTTTGCTACTTTATAAAATGCATTTTTTATTTCAACTTCCTGTAGTTTGTTGTGATGATATAGAAATACAATTGGTTTTCTTATACAGCTGTCCCCCAATATTGCAGGGATTTGGTTCCAGGACACCCTGCAGACAACAAAATCCACAGATGTCCAAGTCCCATATATAAAAGGTATCATATTTGCATATAATTATGCAAATACTCCCATATACTTTAAATCATCTCTAGTTTATTTATGATACTTAATACATTGTAGCGAAAGTTGCCCAGTCGTGTCCGACGCTTTGCGACCCCATGGACTATGCAGTTCATGGAATCCTCTAGGTCAGAATACTGGAGTGGATAGCCTTTCCCTTCTCCAGGGGATCTTCCCAACCCAGGGACTGGACCCAGGTCTCTCACATTGCAGGCAGATTCTTTACGAGCTGAGCCACAAGGGAAACCTAATACAATGTAAATACTATATAAATGGCTATAAATACAATGCGGATGCTATTTAAATAGCTGGCATGCAGAAAATTCAAGTTTTGCCTTTTGGAACTTTTTGTAAATTTTTTCTGAATATTTTCCATTTGCAGTTGGTTGAATCCACAGATTCAGAACCTGCCGCTATGGAGGACCAACTGTATTGATGAATCCTGATGTGTTACTGAATTCATTAATTAGGCTGAGGGTTTTTTTTTTGTGTGTAGATTTCTTAGAATTTTATACATACACAATCACATGATTTCTAAATAAAGACAGCAATTTTATTTCTTCTTCTTATTTTCTTTTCTGCCCCCTATTTTCTTTTCTTGTCTTATTGGACTAGCTAGGATCTGTAGTATAGTGTTAGTGATAAGAGCAGACATCTTTTTTCTTATGCCTAATTTTTAGGGGCAAAGATTCAATATTTTACCATTGAGAATGATATTAGCTTTAAAGTTTCTCATGGTCACCTTTATCACATGGGAAGGTTTTTTTTTTCTAATCCTGCTTTGCTGATGACTTCTAGTGTAAATGTGTTTTATAAAATGCTTATTTAAATAATATGGATTTTCTTCTTTAATTTTTTATCATGAAGAATTAAACTGAGATCAGATCAGTTCAGTTCAGTTCAGTCGCTCAGTTGTGTCCGCTCTTTCTGACCCCATGAATTGCAGCACGCCAGGCCTCCCTGTCCATCACCAACTCCCAGAGTTCACTCAGACTCATGTCCAACGAGTCAGTGATGCCATCCAGCCATCTCATCCTCTATTGTCCCCTTCTCCTCCTGCCCCCAATCCCTCCCAGCATCAGAGTCTTTTCCAATGAGTCAACTCTTTGCATGAGGTGGCCAAAGTACTGGAGTTTCAGCTTTAGCATCATTCCTTCCAAAGAAATCCCAGGGCTGATCTCCTTCAGCATGGACTGGTTGGATCTCCTTGCAGTCCAAGGGACTCTCAAGAGTCTTCTCCAACACCACAGTTCAAAAGCATCAATTCTTCAGCGCTCAGCTTTCTTCACAGTCCAACTCTCACATCCATACCTGACCACTGGAAAAACCATAGCCTTGACTAGATGGACCTTAGTTGGCAAAGTAATGTTTCTGCTTTTGAATATGCTATCTAGGTTGGTCATAACTTTTCTTCCAAGGAGTAAGCATCTTTTAATGTCATGGCTGCAATCACCATCTGCAGTGATTTTGGAGCCCCCCAAAAATAAAGTCTAACACTGTTTCCACTGTTTCCCCATCTATTTCCCATAAAGTGATGGGACTGGATGCCATGATCTTCGTTTTCTGAATGCTGAGCTTTAGGCGAACTTTTTACTCTCCATTTTCACTTTGATCAAGAGGCTTTTTAGTTCCTCTTCACTTTCTGCCATAAGGGTGGTGTCATCTGCATATCTGAGGTTATTGATATTTCTCCTGGCAATCTTGATTCCAGCTTATATTTCTTAAGTCCCTCCTAATCTTGGTGTATTATCCTTTTAGTGTGCTATTTTCCCTGATTTGTAAAAATAGGTTGTTTGACTTTTTAGTATTAAGTTCTAGTATTCTTTATACAGTGGATGCAAGTTCTTTATCAGATATGCATTTTTCTGACTTCTTTGATCTGTCTGGCTTGCCTATTTAGTTTTTTAATAATAATTTTAAGCCCATGTTTAAAATCTCTTTGTCTCTCAGTTTCTTTTTTTTTATTTCTCTTAGGTTTTAATCATTTATTATGTTCTTGTGCACTAGGTTTTTTTTTTTGAATGAGTACTAAACAGTGCATACAAAATATTGTAGAGGTTTTTGTAACATTTAGAAATAATGTCAAGCTTGCAGAAAAGTTTAAAAAATAAGAACAGCCCACACACAGTAATGAATACCCAGAACAGCCAAAAATAAATAAATAAATAAAATCATATTAAAAAACTAAGAACACTACAAAGGGTACCCATACAGGCATACCTCAAATATGTCAACTTGTTTTCATACTACCACAGTAAAGGGAGCCACACAATTTTTTTGGTTTCTCAGTGCATATAAAAGTTATATTTACATTATACTATTGTCTATTAAGTGTATAAGAGCATTATGTCTAAAAAACAATATATGCCTTACTTAAAAACACTTTATTGATAAAACATCCTAACTATTATCTGAGGTTATTGATATTTCTTCCAGCAATCTTGATTCCACCTTGTGCTTCTTCCAGCCCAGCGTTTCTCATGATGTACTCTGCATAGAAGTTAAATAAGCAGAGTGACAATATACAGCCTTGACAGCTTTTTCTTANATTGATAAAACATCCTAACTATTATCTGAGGTTATTGATATTTCTTCCAGCAATCTTGATTCCACCTTGTGCTTCTTCCAGCCCAGCGTTTCTCATGATGTACTCTGCATAGAAGTTAAATAAGCAGAGTGACAATATACAGCCTTGACAGCTTTTTCTTATTTGGAACCAGTCTGTTGTTCCATGTCCAGTTCTAACTGTTGCTTCCTGACCTGCATATAGGTTTCTTTTTTTTTTTTTTTACTTTATTTTACTTTATAGTACTGTATTGGTTAAGAGGCAGGTCAGGTGGTCTGGTATTCCCATCTCTTTCAGAATTTTCCACAGTTTACTGTGATCCACACAGTCAAAGGCTTTGGCATAGTCAACAAAGCAGAAGTAGATGTTTTTCTGGAACTCTCTTTTTTTGATGATTCAGCAGAGGTCGACAACTTGATCTCTGGTTCCTCTGCCTTTTCTAAAACCAGCTTGAACATCTGGAAGTTCACAGTTCATGTATTGCTGAAGCCTGGCTTGGAGAATTTTGAGCATTACTTTACTAACATGTGAGATGAGCACTATTATTCAGTAGTCTGAGTATTCTTTGGAATTGCCCTTCTTTGGGATTGGAATGAAAACTGACCTTTTTCAGTCCTGTGGCCACTGCTGAGTTTTCCAAATTTGCTAACATATTAAGTGCAGCACTTTAACAGCATCATCTTTGAGGATTTGAAACAGCTCAGCTGGAATTCCCTCACCTCCACTAGCTTTGTTTGTAGTGATGCTTCCTTAGGCCCACTTGACTTCACACTCCAGGATGTCTGACTATAGGTGAGTGATCATGCCACAGTGGTTATCTAAATCATTAAGACTTTTTTTGTATAGTTCTGTGTATTCTTGCCGCCTCTTCTTAATCTCTTCAACTTCTGTTAGTTCCTTACCATTTCTGTCCTTTATCATGCCAATCCTTGCATGAAATATTCCCTTGATGCCCCCAGTTTTCTTGAAGAGATCTTTCCCTTTCTGTTTTCCTCTATTTCTTTGTGTTATTCAGTTAAGAAGTCTTTCTTATCTTACCTTTCTGTTCTTTTGATCTCTTCATTCAATTGGTTATATCTTTCCCTTTCTCCCTTTTCTTTCACTTCTCTTCTTTCCTCAGCTCTTTGTAAGGCCTCTTCAGACAACCATTTTGCCTTTTTTGCATTTCTTTTTCTTGGGGATGGTTTTGATCACCACCTCCTCTACTGTGTTTAAACCTCTATCCATAGTTCTTCAGGCACTCTGTCTATCAGAACTAATCCCTTGAATCTATTCATCACCTCCACGATAATCATAAGGAATTTGATTTAGATCATACCTCAATTGCCTAGTGGTTTTCCCTACTTTATTCAATTTAAGTCTGAATTTTGCAGTAAGAAGATCATGATATGAGCCACTGTTAGCTCCATGTCTTGTTTTTGGTGACTGTAGAGAGCTTCTCCATCTTCAGCTGCAAAGAATGTAATCAGTCTGATTTTGGTATTGATAATTTGGTGACATCCATGTGTAGAGTCGTCTCTTGTGTTGGAAAAGGATGTTTGCTATGACCAGTGTGTTCTCTTGTTGAAACTTTGTTAGACTTTGGCCTGCTTCATTTTGTATTCCAAGGTCATGAAAGAAAGTGAAAGTGAAAGTCACTCAGTTGTATCCAACTTTTTGCAACCCCATGGACTATACAGTCCATGGAATTCTCCAGGCTAGAATACTGAAGTGGGCAACCATTCCCTTCTCCAGGATATCTTCCCAACCCAGGGATCAAGCCCAGGTCTCGCACATTGTGGGCATATTCTTTATGAGCCTGAGCCACTAGGAGAGCCCAAGAATAATGGAGTAGGTAGCCTATCCCTTCTCCAGTGGATCTTCCTGATCCAGGAATCAAACAGGGGTCTCTTGCATTGTAGCCGGTTTCTTTACCAGCTGAGCTACCATGGAATCTTACTCCTAGGTCATACTTGCCTGTTACTCCAGGAATCTGTTGACTTCCTATTTTTGCATTCCAATCACCTGCGATGAAAAATACATCTTTGTCTGGTGTTAGTTCTAGAAGGTCTTTAGGTCTTCATAGAACCAGTCAACTTCAGGCATGAAAACACCATTAATCTCATTGTACATCACTCTCAGAGCCCTTGGGAATTGTCAATGCTGATAAAATTTTTTTCTGAGAAAGTCTCAACATCTGGCCTAAAATATCCAGTAAATTAGGTTTTGTTGTTCCATTTATTGAGCACTGGCAAAGTAGATCTAACATAATACTTAAAGACGTTCAGGATTTCACAATGATAAAAGAGCACTGACTTGGACTTAAAGTCACTGGAGCTATATTATCTCATAACAAAATAACCAACTGCCCTTTGAAGTTTTGCAGCCAGGTGTTGACTTACTTTGTAGCTTTAAAAGTCCTGGCAGCATCATTTTTCTACAGAAGGCTGCTTTGTCTACATTGAAAATCTGTTGTTTAGTGTAGCCACTTTACTATCTTAGCTACATCCTCTATATTATTGCTGCAGCTTCTACATTAGTACTTACTGCTTTACCTTATGTTTTATGTTATGGAGATGGCATCTTTCCTTAGATCTCATGAGCTGAACTCTGATAGCTTCACTCTTTTTTTTAAATTAATTTATTTTTTATTGAAGGATAATTGCTTTACAGAATTTTGCTGTTTTCTGTCAAACCTCAACATGAATCAGCCATAGGTATACATGAATCCCCTTTTGAAGCTCTCGCCCCTCTCCCTCCCCATCCCACCCCTCTAGGTTGATACAGAGCCCCTGTTAGAGTTTCCTGAACCATACAGAAAATTCCCATTGGCTTCAGACTTAAACTGAAGAAAGTAGGGAAAACCGCTAGACCATTCAGGTATGACCTAGATCAAATCCCTTATGATTATACAGTGGAGGTGAGAAATAGATTTGAGGGCCTAGATCTGATAGATAGAGT
>SJYX01020927.1:508042-520938 GCA_006410675.1 Oreotragus oreotragus
CTAGTCAAGGCTATGGTTTTTCCTGTGGTCATGTATGGATGTGAGAATTGGACTGTGAAGAAGGCTGAGTGCCGAAGAATTGATGCTTTTGAACTGTGGTGTTGGAGAAGACTCTTGAGAGTCCCTTGGACTGCAAGGAGATCCAACCTGTCCATTCTGAAGGAGATCAGCCCTGGGATTTCTTTGGAAGGAATGATGCTAAAGCTGAATCTCCAGTACTTTGGCCACCTCATGCAAAGAGTTGACTCATTGGAAATGACTCTGATGCTGGGAGGGATTGGGGGCAGGAGGAGAAGGGGACGACAGAGGATGAGATGGCTCGATGGCATCACTGACTTGATGGACATTAATCTGAGTGAACTCCAGAAGTTGGTGATGGACAGGGAGGCCTGGCATGCTGCAATTCATGGGGTCGCAAAGAGTCGGACACGACTGAGCCACTTAACTGAACTGAACAGTGTATATGCCTAGGAGTGGGATTGCTGGATCATGTGGTGGTTTAATTCCTAGGTTTTTAAGGAATCTCCATACCGTCTCCCATAGTATGGAAGTGACTGTATCAGTTTACATTCCCACCAACAGTGCAAGAGTGTTCCCTTTCCTCTGCACCCTTTCCAGCATTTATTGTTTGTAGACTTTTTGAGGAGGGCCATTGTCACTGTTGTCAGTTCATTTGCTGTTATTTTCTGCCATTCTGAAGGTTGTCTTTTCACCTTGCTTATAGTTTCCTTTGCTGTACAAAAGCTTTTAAGTTTAATCAGATCCCACTTGTTTACTTTTGTTTTTATTTCTGTTACTCTAGGAGGTGGGTCATAGAGGATCTTGCTTTGATTTATGTTATTCACTGTTCTACCTATGTTTTCCTCTAAGAGTTTTATAGTTTCTGGTCTTACATTTATGTCTTTAATCCATTTTGAGTTTATCCTTGTGTATGGTGTTACAAAATGTTCTCATTTCATTCTTTTACATATAGCTGTCCAGTTTTCCCAGCACCGTTTATTGAATAGGCTGTCTTTGCCCCATTGTATATTCTTGCATCATGAGTTTACTTCTGGGCTTTCTCTCTTGTTCCATTGGTCTATGTTTCTGTTTTTGTGACTGTACCATACTGTCTTGATAACTGCAGCTTTGTAGTATAACCTGAAGTCAGGAAGCTTGATTCCTCTAGCTCGATTCTTCTTTCTCAAGACTGTTTTGGCTATTTGGAGTCTTTCCCTATGAATTGTGAAATTTTTTATTCTAGTTATGTGAAAAATGCTATTGGTAATTTGATACAGATAGCATTAAATCTATAGATTGCATTTGGAAGTATACTCATGTTCACAATATTGATTTTTCTTACCTAGGAATATGGAATATCTCTCTTCTGTTTATGTTATCTTTGATTTCTTTCATTAGTATCTTATAATTATCTATGTACAGTACTTTTGTCTCCTTAGGTAAGTTTATTCCTATTTAATTCTTTTTGTTGCACTGATGTATAGGATTGATTCCTTAGTTTTTCGTTCTGATTTTTCATTGTTAGTATATAGAAATGCAAGTGATTTTTGTGTATTGATTTTGTCTCCTGCAACTTTGCTAAATTCACTGATTAGCTCTAGTAATTTTCTGATATGATCTTTTGGGTTTTCTATATACAGAATCATGTCATCTGCAAACAGTGAGAGCTTTGGTTCTTCTTTTCCAATATAGCTTCATTTTATTTCTTTTTCTTCTCTGAATGCTGTAGCAAGGACTTACAGAATTATGTTGAATAATAGTGGCAAAAGTGGACACCCTTGTCTTGTTCCTGGTCTTAGGGGGGATGCTTTCAGTTTTTCACCATTGAAAATAATGTTTGCTGTAGGCTTATCATATATGGCCTTCACTATGTTGAGGTAGGTTCCTTCTGTGCCCATTTTTTTAAAAGTTTGATCATAAATGGGTGCTGAATTTTATCAAAGGCTTTTTTGGCATCAATTGAGATTACCATATTGTTTTTATCTTTCAGTTTGTTAATATGGTCTATCACATTTATTGATTTCCATATATTGAAGAATCCTTGCATCCCTGGAATAAAGCCAACTTGATCATGGTGTATGAGCTTTTTGATGTGTTGCTGAATTCTGTTTGCTAAAATTTTGTTGAAGATTTTTGCATCTATGTTCATCAGTGATATCGGTCTTTAGTTTTCTTTTTTAGTGTCTTTGTCTGGTTTTGGTATCAGGGTGATGCTGGTCTCATAGAATGAGTTTGGAAGTGTTCCTTCTTCTGCAATTTTTGAAAGAGTTTTAGAACGATAGGGATTATCTCTTCTCAAAATGTTTGATATTATTCTCTGGTGAAGCTATCTTGTCCTGGGCTTTTGTTCTTTTGAGAGATTTTTGATCACAGCTTCAATTTCAGTGCTTGTATTTGGGTTGTTCATAATTCTATTTCTTCCTGATTCAGTCTTGGAAGATTGAAATTTTCTAAAAATCTGTCCATTTCTTCTAGGTTATCTATTTTATTGCCAAATAGTTGTCCATAATAGTCCCTTATAATCCTTTGTATTTCTGCATTGTCTGTTGTAACCTCTCCTTTTTCATTTCTAATTTTGTTGATTTGATTCTTCTCTCTTTTTTTTTCTTGATGAATCTGGCTAAGGGTTTGTCAATTTTATCTTCACGAAGACCCAGCTTTTAGTTTTATTAATCTTTACTATTGTTTCTTTCAGTTCTTTTTCGTTTATTTCTGCTAGGATCTTTATGATTTATTTCCTTCTACTAATTTTGGGATTGTTTTATTCTTCTTTTTCCAGTTGCTTTAGGTGTAAAGTTAGGTGGGTTTGTCAATTTTATCTTCACGAAGACCCAGCTTTTAGTTTTATTAATCTTTACTATTGTTTCTTTCAGTTCTTTTTCGTTTATTTCTGCTAGGATCTTTATGATTTATTTCCTTCTACTAATTTTGGGATTGTTTTATTCTTCTTTTTCCAGTTGCTTTAGGTGTAAAGTTAGGTTGTCTATTCAATATTTTTCTTGTTTTTTGAGGTAGCATTGTATTGCTATAAACTTCTCTCTTAGAACTGCTTTTGTTGCATCTCATAGGTTTTGAGTTATGTTTTCATTGTCATATGTTTCTAAAATTTTTTTATTTCCCTTTTGATTTCTTCAGTAACCTGTTGGTAACTTAGAAACATGTTGTTTAATCTCCACGTGTTTGTTTTTCCTACAATTTTGTTCTTGTAATTGATATCTAGTCTCAGCATTGTGGTCAGAGAAGATGCTATATACGATTTCAATTTTTTTTTTTTAAATTTACTGAGATTTGATTTGTGAACCAAGATATGGTCTATCCTGGAGAATGTTTCATGTGCACTTGAGAAAAAGGTATATTCTTCTTCATTTGGAGGGAATGTCCTGAAGATACCAATGAGATCCATCTCATCTAATGTATCATTTCAGTTCAGTTCAGGTCAGTTCAGTCGCTCGGTCGTGTCCGACTCTTTGCGACCCCATGAATCGCAGCATGCCAGGCCTCCCTATCCATCACCATCTCCCGGAGTTCACTCAGACCCACGTCCATCGAGTCCGTGATGCCATCCAGCCATCTCATCCTCGGTCGTCACCTTCTCCTCCTGCCCCCAATCCCTCCCAGCATCAGAGTCATTTCCAATGAGTCAACTCTTCGCATGAGGTGGCCAAAGTACTGGAGTTTCAGCTTTAGCATCATTCCTTCCAAAGAAATCCCAGGGCTGATCTCCTTCAGAATGGACTGGTTGGATCTCCTTGCAGTCCAAGGGACTCTCAAGAGTCTTCTCCAACACCACAGTTCAAAAGCATCAATTCTTCGGCGCTCAGCTTTCTTCACAGTCCAACTTTCACATCCATACATGACCACAGGAAAAACCATAGCCTTGACTAGGCGGACCTTAGTCGGCAAAGTAATGTCTCTGCTTTTGAATATACTATCCAGGTTGGTCATAACTTTTCTTCCAAGGAGTAAGCGTCTTTTAATTTCATGGCTGCAGTCACCATCTGCAGTGATTTTGGAGCCCCAAAAAATAAAGTCTGACACTGTTTCCACTGTTTCCCCATCTATTTCCCATGAAGTGATGGGACCGGATGCCATGATCTTCGTTTTCTGAATGTTGAGCTTTAAGCCAACTTTTTCACTCTCCTCCTTCACTTTCATCAAGAGGCTTTTTAGCTCCTCCTCACTTTCTGCCATAAGGGTGGTGTCATCAGCATATCTGAGGTTATTGATATTTCTCCCGGCAATCTTGATTCCAGCTTGTGTTTCTTCCAGTCCAGCGTTTCTCATGATGTACTCTGCATATAAGTTAAATAAGCAGGGAGACAATATACAGCCTTGACGTACTCCTTTTCCTATTTGGAACCAGTCTGTTGTTCCATGTCCAGTTCTAACTGTTGCTTCCTGACCTGCATACAGATTTCTCAAGAGGCAGGTTAGGTGGTCTGGTATTCCCATCTCTTTCAGAATTTTCCACAGTTTATTGTGATCCACACAGTCAAAGGCTTTGGCATAGTCAATAAAGCAGAAATAGATGTTTTTCTGGAACTCTCTTGCTTTTTCCATGATCCAGCGGATGTTGGCAATTTGATCTCTGGTTCCTCTGCCTGTTCTAAAACCAGCTTGAACATCAGGGAGTTCACGGTTCACATATTGCTGAAGCCTGGCTTGGAGAATTTTGAGCATTACTTTACTAGCGTGTGAGATGAGTGCAATTGTGCGGTAGTTTGAGCATTCTTTGGCATTGCCTTTCTTTGGAATTGGAATGAAAACTGACCTTTTCCAGTCCTGTGGCCACTGCTGAGTTTTCCAAATTTGCTGGCATATTGAGTGCAGCACTTTCACAGCATCATCTTCCAGGATTTGAAACAGCTCAACTGGAATTCCATCACCTCCACTAGCTTTGTTCTTAGTGATGCTTTCTAAGGCCCACTTGACTTCACATTCCAAGATGTCTGGCTCTAGATTAGTGATCACATCCTCATGATTATCTGGGTCGTGAAGATCTTTTCTGTACAGTTCTTCTGTGTATTCTTGCCACCTCTTCTTAATATCTTCTGCTTCTGTTAGGTCCATACCATTTCTATCCTTTATCGAGCCCATCTTTGCATGAAATGTTCCCTTGGTATCTCCAATTCTCTTGAAGAGATCTCTAGTCTTTCCCATTCTGTTGTTTTCCTCTATCTCTTTGCATTGATTGCTGAAGAAGGCTTTCTTATCTCTTCTTGCTATTCTTTGGAACTCTGCATTCAGATGCTTATATCTTTTCTTTTCTCCTTTGCTTTTCGCCTCTCTTCTTTTCAGTGCTATTTGTAAGGCTTCTCCAGACAGCCATTTTGCTTTTTTGCATTTCTTTTCCATGGGGATGGTCTTGATCCCTGTCTCCTGTACAATGTCACGAACCTCATTCCATAGTTCATCAGGAACTCTGTCTATCAGATCTAGGCCCTTAAATCTATTTCTCACTTCCACTGTATAATCATAAGGGATTTGATTTAGGTCATACCTGAATGGTCTAGCGGTTTTCCCTACTTTCTTCAATTTAAGTCTGAATTTGGAAATAAGGAGTTCATGATCTGAGCCACAGTCAGCTCCTGGTCTTGTTTTTGTTGACTGTATAGAGCTTCTCCATCTTTGGCTGCAAAGAATATAATCAATCTGATTTCGGTGTTGACCATCTGGTGATGTCCATGTGTAGAGTCTTCTCTTGTGTTGCTGGAAGAGGGTGTTTGCTATGACCAGTGCATTTTCTTGGCAAAACTCTATTAGTCTTTGCCCTGCTTCATTCCGCATTCCAAGGCCAAATTTGCCTGTTACTCCAGGTGTTTCTTGACTTCCTACTTTAGCATTCCAGTCCCCTATAATGAAAAGGACATCTTTTTTGGGTGTTAGTTCTACAAGGTCTTGTAGGTCTTCATAAAACCGTTCAACTTCAGCTTCTTCAGCATTACTGGTTGGGGCATAGACTTGGATAACTGTGATATTGAATGGTTTGCCTTGGAAACGAACAGAGATCATTCTGTCGTTTTTGAGATTGCATCCAAGTACTGCATTTCGGACTCTTTTGTTGACCATGATGGCTACTCCATTTCTTCTGAGGGATTCCTGCCCGCAGTAGTAGATATAATGGTCATCTGAGTTAAATTCACCCATTCCAGTCCATTTTAGTTCGCTGATTCCTAGAATGTCGACGTTCACCCTTGCCATCTCTTGTTTGACCACTTCCAATTTGCCTTGATTCATGGACCTGACATTCCAGGTTCCTATGCAATATTGTTCTTTACAGCATCGGATCTTGCTTCTATCACCAGTCACATGCACAACTGGGTATTGTTTTTGCTTTGGCTCCATCCCTTCATTCTTTCTGGAGTTATTTCTCCACTGATCTCCAGTAGCATATTGGGCACCTAATGACCTGGGGAGATTCTCTTTTGATATCCTATCATTTTGCCTTTTCATACTGTTCATGGGGTTCTCAAGGCAAGAATACTGAAGTGGCTTGCCATTCCCTTCTCCAGTGGACCACGTTCTGTCAGACCTCTCCACCATGACCCGCCCGCCTTGGGTTGCCCTGCAGGCATGGCTTGGTTTCATTGAGTTAGACAAGGCCCTGGTCCTAGTGTGATTAGATTGACTAGTTTTCTGTGAGTATGGTTTCAGTGTGTCTTCCCTCTGATGCTCTCTTGCAACACCTGCCATCTTACTTGTGTTTCTCTTACCTTGGGCGTGGGTTGTCTCTTCACAGCTGCTCCTTACCTTGGACGAGGCGTATCTCCTTACCGCCGCAGTTCCTGACCGTCAACGTGGGACAGCTCCTCTAGGCCCTCCTGCGCCTGCGCAGCCCCTGCTCCTCGGGTTGCTCCTCCCGGCCGCCGGCCGTGGCCTTGGGCATGGGTGGCTTCTCCCAGCTGCTGCCCCTGGCCTCGGGCTCAGGGTGGCTCCTCCGGGTCACCACCCCTGGCCTCGGGCACAAGGTGGCTTCTCCCGGCCGCTCCTGGCCTCGGACGTGGGGTGTCTCTTCCTGGCTGCCCCTGACCTCCGACACAGGCTTGATCGAATTGTATCATGGCTAAATATTTTTATATCAGTTTCCTCCACAGAGAGATCTGCCAGATGCTGAACAAGTGTCCTATTCATCTTTCTATCCCCAGAATATATCCCCTAGTGTACAGCAAGCCTGCAGTAAATGCTTGTGGTGGAATTGATGAATGAATGAATACATGAGCAGGGGCCCATCACAGCAGAATGTCCAGATCAATGCATGAACTGAATGATGGCAAGATAATCAAATCACCGAGGAGAGCCCGAGGCCCCTCGAAAGGGTCTGCCCATCCGTGATGTGACGAGCAAACAGCTGACAGCCCTCACTGCAACCTGGGAGGCTAGAAGCTCAGATCATTTAGGAGTTTGTGTTTCTGTATTAATTTTCTTTTTTGATGATCTGTCCATTGGTGTGAGTAGGGTGTTAAAGTCTCCTACTATTATTGTGTTACTGTCAATTTCTCCTTTTATGTCTGTTAGTGTTTGTCTTATGTATTGAGGTGCTCCTATGTTGGGTGCATAGATATTTACAATTGTTATGTCTTCTTCTTGGACTGATCCCTTGGTCATTGTGTGGTAGCCTTCCTTATCTCGTGTAATCTCCTTTATTTTAAGGTCTATTTTGTCTGATATGAGGATTGCTACTCCAGCTTTCTTTTGCTTCCCATTTGCATGAAATATATTTTCCTATCCTCTCACTTTCAGTCTATATGTGTCTTGAGGTCTGAAGTGGATTTCTTGTAGACAGCATATATATGGATGTTGGTTTTGAATCCATTCAGCCAGTTTTTGGAGCATTTAATCCATTTACATTTAAAGTAATTGTAGATATATTTGTACCTATTGCCATTTTCTAATTATTTGTGGTTGATTTTGTAGATCTTTTTTCTTCTGTTTTATTTCTTCACTATATAAGTCCCTTTAACATTTGTTGTAAAGCTTTTTGCTGGTACTGAATTCTCTTAACTTTTACTTATCTGAAAAGCTTTTGATTTCTCCATCAATTTTGAATGAGATCCTTGCTGGGTACGGTAATCTTGGTTGTAGATTTCTCCCTTTCAGTCCTTTAAATATATCCTGCCATTCCCTTCTGGCCTGCAGAGTTTCTACTGAAAGATCAGCTGTTCAGCATATGGGGTTTCCCTTGTATGTTACTTGTTGTTTCTCCTTTGCTGCTTTTAATATTCTTTCTTTGTGTTTCATCTTTGTTAGTTTGATTAGTATGTGTCCTGGCATGTTTCTCCCTGGGTTTATCCTTTATGGGACTCTTTGTGCCTGTTAGACTTGATTGGTTATTTCCCTTTCCATGTTGGGGAAATTTTCAACTATAATCTCTTCAGAAGTTTTCTCATACCGTTTCTTTTTCTCTTCTTCTTCTGGGATCCCTATAATTCAAATGTTGGTTCATTTGATATGGTTCCATAGCTTTCTGAGACTGTCCTCAGCTCTTCATTCTTTTTATTTTGTTCTGCTCTTCAGAAGTTATTTTCACCATTTTAATCTTCCAGCTCACTGATTCATTATTCTGAATCAGGTATTCTTCTATTGGTTCCTTCTAGAGTATTTCTAATTTCAGTAATTGTATTGTTTGTCTCTGTATGTTTATTCTTTAATTCCTCTAGGTCTTTGTTAATTGATTCTTGCATTTTCTCCATTTTGTTTTCAAGGTTTTTGATCATCTTTACTATCATTATTTTGAATTCTTTTTCAGGTAATTTTCCTATTTCCTCTTCATTTATTTGGACTTCTGTGTTTTTAATTTGTTATTTCATTTTTGCAGTATTTCTCTGCCTTTTCTTTCTTTAAGTTATTGTGTTTGGGGTCTCCTTTTCCCAGGCTTCAAAGAAAGTTGAATTCTTTCCTTGAAGAAGGTTGAATTCTTTCTTCCTTTTGGTTTCTGCCCTCCTAAGGTTGGTCCAGTGCTTTGTGTGAACTTTGTATAGGGTGAGATCTGTGCTCAGTTTTTGTTTGTTTGTTTGTTTTGTTTTTCTTCTTGTGGGCAAGGCTGAGTGAGGTGGTAATCCTGTATGCTGATTATTTGGTTTGTATTTTTGTTTTGTTTGTTGTTTAGACCAGGCGTCCTGCACAGGTGCTTCTGGTGGTTGGGTGATGCCAAGTGGTTTCCTTTGTGAGAGTTCTCACTATTTGATATTCCTAGGGTTAGTGTTCTTACCTGGAAAATCTCAGGGATGGGGAAGACTGGTGGGCTTCCGTCTATGGGATCACACAGAGTTGAACGATTGAAGCAACTTAGCAGCAGCAGCAGCAGGGTTAGTTCTCTAGTACTCTAGGGTCTTGGAGTCAGTACTCCCACTCCAAAGTCTCGGGGTTTGATCTCTGGTCAGGAGTGAAGATTCCATAAGTGGTTTGTTATGCCATTAAAGGAGAGTAAAACAAATATCCAAAAACAAGAAACCAAAGATGAACCCCAGACAAATGGCAGTTACAAAATCAGGTACACAGTAATTAAAATAATGGAATATATACATATACATATACACCCATGAGCAATGTGAAAATAGTCCAACAAAAATAAAGTACAGTAGATTGATCTAGAGAACAAAGGAAATAAAAAAATTATATTTACCAGTTAAGAACAAAACTAAATTAAGCTGGTAAACAAAACTAATGCAGGGTGCCAGGTGGGGAATAAAGCAATGAAAATAAAACTAACAAATATGTTGAGAGGAAAGGAAAGAAAGAAAGAGGGGGGTGGTCCTAAGATGGTGGAGGAATAGGATGGGGAGACAACTTTCTCCCCCACAAATTCATCAAAAGATCATTTGAACGCTGAACAAATTCCACAAAATAACTTCTGAACACTGGCAGAGGACACCAGGCATCCAGAAATGCAGCCCATTCTCTTCAAAAGGAGGCAGGACAAAATATAAAAGATAATAAGAGACAAAAGAGTTAGGGATGGAGACCCATCCTGAGGAGGGAGTCGTGAAAGAATAGAAGTTTCCAAACACCAGGAAACCCTCTCACCAGTGGGTCTGCAGGGAGTTTTGGAATCTCAGAGGGCAACATAACTGGGAGGAAAAAATAAATAAACCCCACAGATTATGCACCTAACTGAGAGAGAGACAGAGAACTTTCCCATGAAAAGCTTTAACCTAAGGCACTGCCTGGCCTGCTCACAGAATAAAGGACTGAGCGGATACCAGAGGAGAGCTAGCTGCCTGTAGACTGGCCCATCCCCTTCCGGAAGCAGAGAGGCAGGCCAGTGACAGCCAGAGCTGGAAAGGGGCAATCTCGGCCCCAGAGACGGCATCCTCTACCAATCTGCAAGCAGGCTACCAGTTGCTAACAAAGTCTTCCTGGGATCCTGGATGGTTGCCATTTGCCAGGAGGGTTGCAGTCAGAGATCAGCTCCCCAGAAGAGACACACAGCACACCTGAGATGGTGCTCCCACTGCGCACCCAGGAAACCGAGGGGCTGGGACTGGGGAGGTGATAAGACGCACCACACTCCTGGGGAGTTTGCACTCACCAAACAAATGGTCGCATGAGCTGCTCTGACCTGTGAAGGGCACAAAACACAGGCCCAACCGAGTCTGTGCCTTTGTGGAGTACTACAGAACCTGAACCTGAGCGGCTTAGACCTCGGAAGTGCATGCAACCCAGGGCCTGCTTTTGACAGTTCCCCTGCAGAGCAACCTGGAGCCTGAGCAGTGTAGACCAGGAAAGCACACACACTGTGAGTGGGCTCAAACCCACTGTGGCCCAGACACTGCGAGCACTCCCCATACACTCCAGTGATATTTGTTTGCATTGTTCCTCCCTCCCTACAGAACAACTGAACAAGGAAGCCTAAATAAGTGACCATGTTCGCCCCCTTGTGTCAGGGCAGAAATTAGACACTGAAGAGACTTGCAAACGGAAGAAGCCAAAATAAACAGAGGGAACCGCTTTGAAAGTAACAGTTGGAACAGATTAAAACCCTGTAGTTAGCACTGACTACATTAGAAAGGGCCTATTGAGAAGAAGTATAAGGTGGAGCAAGGAACTATCTGAAACTGAACTGATCCCACACTGCCTACAACAGCTCCAGAAAAATTCCTAGATATATTGTACTATTATCATTTTTTAATTTTTTAATCTTAAATCCTTTATTACTCCTTTAATTTTCATTGTGATAATCTACTATTATCTTGCAAAAAAGACTTTATTTTTAAAGCAAATTTCATATATATTTTAAATAATTTTTGATAGTTTTTTAATATTGTATTTTTGAGAGTCTAATGTCTACTCTAGATTTTTAATCTTTGGCTTTTGTATTTGTTATCAATTTTATACCTTTAAGAATCCAATCTTCAGTACTCATTTTTACTTAGGAGTGTGATTACTGGCTTGATTGCCCTCTCCCCCTTTTGACTCTCCTTTTTCTCCCCCAGGTCACCTCTGTCTCCTCCTTCTCCCTTCTTTTCTATACCCAATTCTGTGAATCTTTTTCAGTATTCCAGGCTGTAGAGAACAGTTAGGGAACTGATTACTGGCTAGTTCTGTCTCTCTCCTTTTGACTTCCCCTTTTCTCTTCCTGATCACCTTTATCACCTTCCTCCCTCTTCTGTTCTCCATGTAACTCTGTGAACCTCTCTGGGTGTCCCTCAGTATGGGGAATCTTTTCTCCATTAACCCAGATGTTCTATCATTGGTGCAATATAGATGGAGAAGTCTTGAGGCTACTGTAAGATTAAGACTGAAAACCAGATGCAGGAGGCTTAAATCCAAAACCTGAGAACACCAGAAAACTCCTGGTTCCAGGGAACATTAAGCGAAAAGAGCTCATCCAAAAGCCTCCATACTCGCTCTGAAGCCAAGGTCCACCCAAGCGCCAACAAATTCCAAAACAAGATATACCACACTAATTTTCCAGCAACACAGGAAAATAGCCCTGAGGATTAATATACAAGCTGCCCAAAGTCACACCAAACACATAGACCTCAAAGTTCACTACTGGACACTTATTGCACTCCAGAGAGAAGAGATCCAGCTCCACACACCAGAACACCGACTCAAGCTTCCCTAACCAGGAAACCTTGACAAGCCACTTGTCCAACCCCACCCACAGGGAGGAAGCTCGACAATAAAGGGGAACCACAAACTTGCAGCATACACAAAGGCCACCCCAAACACAGGAGTCTAAACAAGATGAAAAGGCAGAGATATATTCAGCAGGTAAAGGAAGATGATAAATGCCCACCAAACCAAACCAAAGAGGAAGAGATAGGGTGGGAATGCAAATTAGTACAGCCATTATGGAGAACCGTGTGGAGATTCTGTAAAAACCTGGAAAGTTGAACTGCCATATGACCCAACAATCCCACTGCTGGGCATACACACCAAGGAAACCAGAATTGAAAGAGACACATATACCCCAGTGTTCATCACTACACTGTTTACGATATCCAGGACATGGAAGCAACGTAGATGTCCATGGGCAGATGAATGGATGAGAAAGCTGTGGTACATATACATAGTTAATTATTCTTCAGCCATTAAAAAGAATTCATTTGAATCAGTTCTAATGAGGTGGATGAAATTGGAGCCTATTTTACAGAGTGAAGAATTCAGAAAGAAAAACACCAATGTAGTATATTAACACATATATATATGGAATTTAGAAAGATGGTAATGATGACCCTATATGCGAGACAGCAAAAGAGATACAGAAGTATAGAACAGTCTTTTGGATTCTGTGGGAGAAGACAAGGATGGTGTGATTTGAGAGCATAGCGTTGATACAGGTATATTATCATATGTGAAACAGATCGCTAGTCCAGATTTGATGCCCAAGACAGGGTGCTCAGGGCCAGTGCACTGGCATGACCCTGAGGGATGGGATGGGGAGGGAGGTG
>SJYX01020927.1:523762-616348 GCA_006410675.1 Oreotragus oreotragus
GGGGAGGGGGGGGGGAGGGGGGGTTCAGGATGGGGAACACATTTACACCCATGGCTGATTCATGTCAATGTGTGGCAAAAACCACTACAACATTGTAATGTAATTAACCTCCAATTAATATAAATAAATTAATTTTTTAACAAAGAATAGTTATGCAAAGTTAAATAGAGTTAGATGAAGATTTATATACATTAGAGATTATCTGCAAGGGGAAAAGAACAGTAGAAAAAGCAAAAAAAAAGAATAAATTTAGAAATAATATAATAGGTTTAAAAAATTACAACTATAAAGAGAAATGAGAAAAAAATGGAAGAAGAAAGAAAAAAGGGGAAAAAAGAGGAAAACTCCACACAACTGCAAAAGCCCAATGTAGAGGCAGAGGTTTATAACAACAATAGAAAGTGTGACTAAATATACACATATACATATAGACACATAAGAAAAATCAAAACAATCCGACAAAACTTAACTGCAAAACTGAACAAAGGAAACCAAAAATTGTATCTACCAGAACAAAACTAATTAAAGCACAAACTGGAAAACAAAACTAAAGCAAGGTGCCAACTGGGAAATAAAGCAATGAAAGTAAAACTAATAAATATGTTGAGAAGAAAGGAGAGAAAGAAAGATATGCAAAGTTAAATAAAGGTAGATGAAGAAGATTTCTATACATTAACGATTAACTGCCAGGGGAAAAGAACAGTAGGAAAAGCAAACAAAGGAATAAACGTAGAAAAATAATAATAGGTTTAAAAAATTAAAATTAAAAGAAGAGAAAAAGAAAAAAAAGGAAAACTCCACAGAACTGCAAATGCCTAATGTAAAGGCAGAGCTTTATGACAATAATAAAAAATGTGACTGAGGAAAATGAAAAAAAAACAAAACTCCAAAGCTTAATTGGGTTTCTTAGTGCCAATAAAATTGACAACCAGAACAGAGGGGAGAAAAAGGAAAAAAATAAAATCCAAAAGAATCTATAGAACAAGTCAAAAAAACAAGAATAATAAATGATTTTCTTGAGTTTGCTGTCAGAGTCCTTTCCCGCTCTGGGAATCACAGTTCACCTTACCTCCCTAGGTTGCCATCCAACACTGTACTGATCTCTGGATCTGCTGTGGGGGCTGATCAGATTCTAATCTGGTCCTACTCTTGTGTGTTCTTTCTTCCAATGTCCACAGCTATCAGAGCTAGTGCAGTTTCTTTTGTGGGAGCTCTCAATGGCCTTTTTTATATTCCATAGACACAGAGTCTGCCTGTTTTATCATGTGGATTTAATCTGCAGCTTGTACATCTATTGGGAAGGTTTTCGGTCTTCTTCCTTAGCCACACTGCCATTGGGTTTCAATTGTGGCTTTATTTCCACCTCTACATGTGTGTCGTCCACTGGGGTTTTAGCTCCTGAGGTTGCCCTGGAGGGCTTGGGTTTGCCCCTGTGAGGGCCAGGTGTGGAAGTGGTGCATCTGCTTGGGTTGCGGGGATTCTGCCAGCACCAGGTACTCAGGGGGATTGGCAGCTAGGGCAGCAGGAAATATAGTGTTCTAAAAGGGTAGGGCAATCAGCATTGACCAATAAGCTCCAGTATTCTTGCCTGGAGAACCCCATCTCTGACAGAGAAGCCTGGCATGCCACAGTCTACAGGGTCGCAAAGAGTCAGACAGGACTGAAGCAAACTTGTGTGTGTAAACACAAGATTTTTTTTTTTTTTTGTCTGTGGCAGCTCTGCCCCAATGAGAGTTGAGCATTAAGGTGGTTTAGCTGCTTGGCTTGCAGGGATCCTGGCAGCGCCAAGTGTTCAGGTACACAAACTGCCTCCACAGCAGGAGTTATGGCCCTATCAGTCTTTTTCAAGGCTCTTGTAGCTGGTGATCAGAAGGCCTCTTTGGCCAGTCTTTCTCCATAGCTCCGCCTGTTCAGGCACTTAGAGGGATCCCTTGCCTGGGGTCCTTCTCTGTTGTTTGTCACGTCAGGCACATAGAGAGGCCCCCCTGACTGGGATCTACTCTGTAGATTGGTGCATTAGGCACTTAAAAGGGCACCCTGGGTGGGGTCCTACTCTATAGTTCAGTGTATGAGGCATTTGATGGGCCACCCTCTCTGTTGTTCAGCTGCAGATGCTGGCATGTGGGGAGAGACAGGCTATGGTGAAGGCTCCACCGCATATGCGTGACTCAGGAGTATCACCTTGCTTCCATGGCTGCCTGGCTTTCCAACTTCCCTCCATTGACATTTCCCCCCGTGATCTTCTCCCTCACATCCCCTCCATGTGTCTCTCCACAGTCAACAGTAGCCCTTGTAATGGGATTACTCCAGAATCCCTAAACTCCAGATCCCAGCTGCTATACCTTCCAGGGGACCTGCATCCCTGTCCAGGGTATGTATGGCTGTGTCAAGGACTATCTGATTGTCATTCCATTTAGGCTGCCCCAGATCAGCTGTTTTACTCTCAGCCTTAAATGTTTCTTCTGTGACTCAAACAATTGCTCCATTGTGAGGATCAGACCCCTGCTTCAGTTCCCCCACCTGTTGAGGGTAGATCCAGTCCTACTAATGCTCCTGTTTTCCCCCCTAGTTTCTTCATTTTACCAAGTTTTGCGTGATTCTATATATTCTTTTCCACTGGTCAGGTACTCCTGTCTGCTCTCAGCTGGTGTTCTGCGTGCACTTCTATGTCTGAAGGTGTATTCCTGAAGTATCTGTGGAGAGAGATGTACTCCATGTCCACCTACTCCACCACCATCTTGTTATCTCAGCTTCACTCTTTTCTCTGCAGCTTTCACATCTCTTTCAGTCTTTGCAGAATTGAAGAGAGTTAGAATCTTGCTCTGGGTTAGGCTAGTTTGATCTATCTAGACCATTTAACCTTTTTCCATATCAGCAATAAGGTTGTTTTCACTTTCTTATCATTTGTGTATTCACTGGAGTAGCACTTTTAGTTTCCTTCAAGAATGCTTCCCTTGCATTCACAACTTGGCTAATAACTATTTGGTGCAAGAGTTATAGCTTTTAGCCTGTCTCAGCTTTTGATATACCTTCCTTCCTAAGTTTAATTATTTCTAGCTTTTGATTTAAATTTAGAGATATATAATGCTTCCTCTCACTTGAACACTAGAGATGATTGCAGAATTATAAATTGACTTGACTTCAGTATTGTTGTGTCTTAAAGAATAGTGAGGCCAGAGAAGAGAGAGATAGGGGAACAGTGGAGTAGGCAGAACACACGACACTTATGTATTGCATTCACCTTGTTATATAGGTTTGTAGCATTCACCAAAAATTACAATATTAACATCAAGGATCACTGATCATAGAGTCACCATAACAAATATAATAATAGTGGAGAAGTTTGAAACATTGCAAGAAATACCAAAATGTTGCACAGAGGCATAAAGTGAACAAATGCTATAGGAAAAATGATGCTGATCAACTTGCTCAACCAAGTCTTTCTCCCAAACCTTCAATTTGTGAAAAACATCAGTGAAGTGCAATAAAGTGAAGTGCAATGAAATGAAAAATGCCATTTACCGATTCCTGTAATATTAACGTTCCTCTGATTTTGGTATATCATTTGAATGTACTCCCCTTACCTTCTCCTCCTCCCTTCTTTACATGTACACACACACACACACACACAGAGTTTTCCTCAGCCATTTGTGTTTAACTTGCATCCATTACTCCTCTTTACTCCTGAAAATTCCATGGTGTATTTCCTACAGAATATTCTTTGGAGACAGAAACTCTGGATGATGTGATTCATTCAAACAGAAATTTATTATGTTTTTCCAGATTTTCTAGCTTTTCTGAGTGATTAAGTTTCATCTAAAACTATTTAGTCTGCCACTACAAGAAATAGACCTCTGACCTACCTCTATGATCCAATTCCCGAATTTTATTATGATATTGTGTTTTACTGTTTGCAGGGTCAGTCTCCTCTCATTAGCCGCCTTTTTTTTAAATTTTTTTTTAGAGCTTCCATTTTACTTTATTTTACTTTATAGTACTCTATTGGTTTTGGCATACATTGANCCGAATTTTATTATGATATTGTGTTTTACTGTTTGCAGGGTCAGTCTCCTCTCATTAGCCGCCTTTTTTTTAAATTTTTTTTTAGAGCTTCCATTTTACTTTATTTTACTTTATAGTACTCTATTGGTTTTGGCATACATTGACATGAATCTGCCACGGGTGTACACGAGCTCCCCATGCTATTCCTACTTATTTATTTTTATATATGAATTTTTGCAATCAGTTTGTCTAATTCCCAAATAATTTGTTATTAAATTATGAATCAGTTTAGAAAAGACTGATGTTGTTTTCATTTTTATATTTCTACATAAGAAGACGGTTTGTTATTCCATATCTCCAGAATTTCTTTTGGAGTCTTCAGTAGCATTTCCTTTTCTCTCCGTCTTTCCTCTGCTCACAGCAAGATGGATTCTGGATATACTCTGAGTACTGTAACAATCACCTGGACGCCTGTATGGAGCTCTCCAAACTGATGAAGGACAGCCGCTACCAACACTTTTTTGAGGCCTGTCGCCTATTGCAGCAAATGATCGACATTGCTATTGATGGTTTCCTTTTGACGCCAGTACAGAAGATCTGCAAGTATCCCTTACAGTTGGCCGAGCTCCTCAAGTATACCGCCCAGGACCATAGGTAAGGGATTGAGGGAGGCAGTAGTGAAGGAGAGAACCTCCTCTACATGTTAGACCTTATTGACAGCATATGTTCTTTTGCCTTTTCTGAACTGTTAGCTTATATGTACAATGGGATGATAATATATTCTTGCTTACTTCTCAAGATTTGTGTGTGTATAAAGTGAGGTAGTGTTTATAAGAGTTGTTTATAAATTTTAAATAAATATATACACAAAATCAGTGTGCATCATTATTGTACAACTTAAGACACTGTCTTCAGGAAGCTTATAGCCTGGTCATTAGTCCTGAATTCAGCCAAGTGAAGGTGTTTGGCTGTTCAGTCATGTCCAACTCTTTGCAACCCCGTGGACTGTAGCCCACCAGGCACCTCTGTCCATGGGATTTTCCAGGCAGGAATACTAGAGTGGGTTGTCATTTCCTTCTCCAGGGGATGTTCCCAACCCAGGGAGCGAAACTGCATCCCCTGTGTCTCCTGCATTGGCAGGTAGATTATCACTCCCTCACCTTGGGAAATTAGCCAAGGGAACCAACTTTTTATTCTCTGCTTGATAGAGTCAAATATCCTGGTAACAGACTACTCAGCTTGTACTGACCTTAGAATTCTTCTGAAAGGCTACATTCCTGGACTTCTTTAGTCTTTCCCTCCCTCTTCTGCCTCATCCTAACTGTACCCTCCCCTTAGATCCAGAGCATAACTAGGGGGAAATAGATTTGAGAATTCCCCTGAAGTTTTTAAAAAGTTTTTCAGTATTTTCAAGAAAATCCAAAAAGATGAAAGAGCTTTATTTATCTCTCTGAATGGAAATAGTACTTCTGATCCCCTATTAGTAAGGTATGTACTGGAAGTTGGGCTTTCCAGGTGGATCAGTGATAAAGGATCTGCCTGCTAAGCAGGAGATGCAGGTTCCATCCCTGGGTCAGGAAGATTTCCTGGAGAAGGAAATGGCAACCCACTCTAGTATTCTTGCCTAGGAAATCCCATGATCAGAGAAGCTTGGTGGTCACAGAGTCAGATATGACTGAGGGACTAAATCACCATACTGGGAGCTATCTCCAGCAATAGGAGTGGCCTACAGTAAAACATCCCCTAATTTTGAATATCATTTACTTCATGACCTAGAACCCCCAGGCTATTTATAGCATGCTTTTGATTGATAGTAAATATCTGACCTTAGGTTTGTTGGCCTAGCTCTCAACTCTTCTCCTGATTGAGCACTCCAAGAATAAAGAAGGCCTTTGCCCAATTTCCTTTAGTTTTTGTCTCATTCTCATCAAGCTCATATCTTACTTTCATTTAACTTTGTTGCCTAGTTTTCTTGGAGCTGACTTCCAGACTTGGTTGCATAAGGCCATCTGTGGGGGTCATCTGGCTTTATGTCAAGCTTCTAGGTCAAGCTCTAGGTTCATTTTTAAGTTGATATTGTTTCTTTAGCAAATCATAGGTCACGTACTCCAGTGTTTCTGAAGCCCTGGACAGATTCAAATTTGAAACCAAATGTGGCAACAGTGGGCTCTCCCTTTGTGTAAGTAACACCACCAGTGATAGCTCTGCCTTCCTTGATCCATTGGCTGTGAGGGAAGTAGGTATAGAAAGATTTTGCAAAGGAAGACTCTTCTCCTTGATTCTGTTTGCTGGCTGGGGGATGGGAGAACTCAGACATGAAACTTGGAGGTGAACAAATCTCACTTAAAAGATTTAATATAGCCCATTACCAAAACAGAGTCCCAAGTTTTCAAAGGAGAAGACTTGTGAGAGCTAACAGGATACTGAAAAACCCCCACTAAATTAAAAATAAAAATGAAAAACATTTATGGCCCTAAAATGAGAAGGGCCTTAAAGGAAGTTTTTCTAGTCAGACTTCCTCTATCTATGGCTGGAGAGACTGAGTCTCAAAGAAAGAAAATGATGAAGAGGAAGTCTGTGACATAGCAGGGACACAAAGTATGGACAGTGGTCTGGGAGCCTAGCTTTTTACAGAGTCCTCCAAGTGCCCAGGAAGATTTGTGGTCCATTATACTACACAGTCTGTAAGGACTTTTCTAGTTCTGCCCGCTCATGATGTGATGAATTTAAATGACCCCCACAGGTATATTTCAAGGTGCTAAGCGACCAGAAACAGCCACTATTGCACCTAAATCTCAGTGGAGCAGCTTTCAGACCAATGGTTCTAAAATCAGTATATTCAAAGTGATTCTCAAATGTTTTTATATCATAGCTCATCTCCTGCCTACTCCTAAGTATCTGTTCCATGGAACCTACCTAGCAGGAGGCTCTAAAAATCAAACTTATGGACTGATGATATTAATCATGTAAATGATGTATTTGCATAGGTGCTTTTAAAAGTCCTCCAAATGTATTTTTAATATAAATTTATTTATTTATTTTAATTGGTTAATTAACTTTACAATATTGTATTGGTTTTGCCATACATCAACATGAATCTGCCACAGGTATACACGTGTTCCCCATCCTGAATCCCCCTCCCTCCTCCCTCCCCGTACCATCCCTCTGGGTCGTCTCAGTGCACCAGCCCCAAGCATCTAATATCATGCATCGAACCTGGACTGGAGATTCATTTTTTTTCTTCTTATTATTATTATTTTACTTTACAATATTGTGTTGGTTTTGCCACACATTAACATGAATCCTGGTGATTCATTTTTAAAGCACAGCCAAAAACTATTTTAGTCTTTTAGGCCAAAGCAATCCTAAGGCCTTTTTGGGTTTAGTGGGAGTCAATAAGATAGAATATCTCCCTGGGATTTGCCATTCCTATACTCCTTCACCTTGTGAATGGAACCCCTCCCTCAAGGCCTTTTTTCCCCCTTTGTCTCTGGTCTCCTCCTCTTCCAGCCCCAGGCACTAGCGTGCTGAGAGAATGTTTCAGCCAGTGGCAGGCTACATCAATCCCTGCCCTCATTTGGGGTGACCCACTGAACCTAGCACTATCCCCAGACCATGGACAGTTCCTTCTTTCCAGCCTCAGGAAGCTGTATCAAGGTGATAGCTCCTGCACTGCATGTCCAAGTAGCTTGGATTTGAAGGCAATTCGAGGCTACTGCCAGCTTGAAGGCTTAGGAACGTAGGTATTCAGTTAGTTAAGTCTGAAATGTAGGCAGTCAGAGTAGTTTATGAGGGAGAAGATTAGATGGATGAGAATGATAAGTGGAGAATAATGTTACCTTTGTTTACAGAAGGGTGACATGTCTTCACCCCCCTACCCAACCTTGCTTAAGCTGACAAGAAGGAAGGCTCTGTGCAAGAGGGAGGTTAGCTGACCTGTCTAGAACAAAGCAATCTTGGTTCAATCAGTCTCCTCACTAGGATGCTGTACTCAGACCCCCTTTGGAACCCTGAGCAGGGTTCAGGCTAGACCACAGCTATTTATTGATTGACAGTATGGCACAGTGGCAGTGGTAAATTCATGGCTGAGTAGTACATGAGGTCAGGTAGAGCATTTTCATACCAGTACTGTCCCATAAGACTTTGTACAGTGATGGAAACATTCTATATCTGTGAGGTTTAATATAGTAGACACTGTCGGCATATGGACATATGAACTGAGAAATGTAGCTGGTGCAACTAAATAATTAAATTTTAAAATTTTGTTTAATTTTAATTAAATGTGGCTAGTGGCTACCATATATACAGTGTAACTCTATGCTTTACTTCCCAGAAGGTGGCTTAAGGCATTTTCCTGATGCTCTCAAATCAGAGAGTGGAATAACATGAGCCTAAACAATGGGGTGCTTATTTATGTCAGCAGCTTCTGCCCTGCAACTACCCCTTCTGTCATTACCCTACCCTGCTTCTAAATGACAGGCTAAGATAGTCTTACCAGAGCAAAACTTTGACACTTTTACAGAGCACAGTAGTTACACTATAGATTGGAACAAGTAACTGTAAAATGTTGTAATGCAATAGGAACAAATATAATATTTTGTGGTTGGGTCTAAGAAGTCGACAGTTCAAGGACCAACTGGGAGAAAAACAGCTTTTAGAAAGCATATTATAAAGAAATTTAAGAAGTGTTGGTTAACTGTAAGTTCAGTATGAGTCAAAAGTGAGATCCATAAGAAAAACTGGTAATAGCCAACATTCATTAAGCTCAGAATAAAAAAGAGTTTTTGGTGTGTGTGTGTGTGTGTGTGTGTGAACGCACACGCATGTTAACAGAGTTGTCTTGAGACAGAATGGACTGCTTAGGATATGTAGTGAGTATCTTGTTACTGAGGGTGATAAGATGTAGTAACATTTGAAGACTATAGTCTGGAAAGTATGCAGAGAAAAGACTGGAGCCAGGGAAGCCAGATAAGAGGAGGCATCTTCCCTGGCAGTTACAACTCCCTTTCTCCTGTGCTTATGTTTGATCTACCACTCCACAGCTCAATATATTAGGAAAGAAAAAGACAATTGCTGTGCTCTTCTCTTTCTCTTCTCTTCTTTCCAGTTGGTGCTGGGACAGTGAGCAGGTTAGTGACGACAAAGCATGTTCAGCTTCTCTAAGGAAAAGTTAGTTAAGACTGAACAATAACTCATCCCCCTGCCTTCTCAGTTTATAGTAATTACACCAAATATCTGGGGTTTCACTTTCAACATGCTTTTCACAGGAGCTATTTGATTGGAAATTAGAGCAAACAAGCAGAGAAAACTTGGCAGGGTGATATAACCTTCAACAAGTGGGCCATTCAAAGTCCTAGGAAAATGGGATTAGGATTATACTTCTGAGTTAGAGGTTTTGAGAGACTACCCATATAACATCTATACTAGAGAAATGTTTCCTTTGTATTAATAATACTGCTAACATTTGTTATAAGCCAAGAGTAAAACCATTATCATGGATTAATAAAAGTTCAACAAATTCTACTGTAATTCTCCCCCATTTTACAGATAAAATATATGAGTCACTGAGAAGATAAATGTGATTTGTGAAAGACCACACCACTTGTCAGTGACTAAAGTCTGATTTGTGTCCAAGGAGTCTATCTCTGTGGGGGAAAGGTTTGGATGTTATTTTATAGTTACTTTGGGCAGAGTTCCCTAGAAATAGGTGCTACAACAGATGATAAAGTTGTCTGGACTATGCCATGTGTAAAGCTCCCTTCTTGTTCCTTGGTGAGTATGGAGCTTGTCCTTATGATCCAAGATGGCTGGAAGAACTTCAGCCTTCACATCTAAATTCTAAGCATCAGGATGAAGTAAGGACCAAAGAAAGGCCTTCTGTCTTTCTTAAAGGAGATTTCTCAAAAGTTCTGCCTAACATTTCTATTTATATATCACTTAACAGAACTAGATCACATAAATCACCTCTTGGAAATGTATTCCTTTACTCAACATGGCATGGATTCCATCTGAAAATGAGGGCTCTGTTGCTAAGTAGGAACAGGAGAATAGATGTTAGGGTTGACACCTAGCACATTGGTTCTATGGCACATTAACTCATCCAACTTGTAATTTTATGTCTTCACAGTGACTACAGGTATGTGGCAGCTGCTCTGGCTGTCATGAGAAATGTGACTCAGCAGATCAATGAACGCAAGCGTCGCTTGGAGAATATTGACAAGATTGCACAGTGGCAAGCCTCTGTTCTAGACTGGGAGGTAGGACACTTTCACCAGTAGGGACACTGGAGAGTTCAAATACCTTAGCCAGAACCTCACATTTTAACCAAAGATGAAAAAAGAGTAATAATATTTGAAAAGCAGGAGCAAGGATTTAGATTAGAGCCAAGGCAAAACTCACTGCTAATGAGAGGTGTCATGTACTTAAATAGCTTTCTAAGAAAGTTGGAGAAAAGTCTATAGCAAAACTTTACTAGGACTGGAAAGATTCATTTCTTTGGGTGTTACTAAGAAACAATTGGGTTGACTCAGTAACCTTTCAAAGCTATGTCAAGCCCTGGAATTTTATCACCACCAGATAAATACTTGGATAAGTCGTAATATGTACAAATCCATTGCAAGGTTGGTTCTCTGATGCAGGCCAGCCAACATACTTCTTTTCCTCTTGTCAGGGATCACCTCACCCTGACATATCTACTAGTTCTAAGCCTGCACACTTGAGATCACGATCATCATCCCTTCTCAAATGATAGACCACATTCTGTTGTTTAATTATCTGATCATAAACATAATCCCCGAGTTTTAATTCTATTGGAAACAATCATGACTTCTCTGAACTCAGAAAGCCTTTAGTGAAGTCACTAAAGCCTTGTCATCTGAAATGTTCACTTGAAGAAGATACACACAGCCTAACAACTAAATGGAGATTTTGCCTTTAATGCCATGGTTCCTCTGAAGTTCCTGAGATGTCTGTTCAGTAGAAACAGTGATATGAGTTTTAATACCTCACAGGTACCTATATGTTAAGTACAGTATTTATTGTTTGTCTCTTGTGCCCATCAGGAGAACCAGGAGTAATGACATTTCATATTTATCTCTTAGGCCCAAGTTATAAAATATGACAGTTCATAGCTAATATAACCAAGATGGAAAAAGCTGGACATGCATGCTACCATGGAGGAAGAGGCAATCTTAAGCCTCATGGTCATAGTGTAAAACTGAGTCAGTTCCCCATTCCACTGGCCTCTACACAGGTATAATTTCCTGTAATTTGAGAGATAGTATTCCTCTAACTTCTCATATAGTTTAGCACATTCTGAGGGGATTAAATATCAGCCTTAGAGTTACTCAACCAAGATCCAGAAAAAAAAATCAACTTTCCTTTGTTCTGCGATCTCTGTTCCTCTTTAATGTAAATGGCTGGAAATGTCCAGTTCTGAGCAGTGGGCATATTTTTGAGTCTTATTTGAAGGATAGTGTCCCCATATAGAATAGAAAACAGAAGTGATTCTTTGAGATGCAGGGAAAGGAAGGAAACATCTAAAGAGACCTTCTTGCTCATAAGAAGCCAGCACTGGCACATACTTATTGGAAAATCACAGATTCTCTTTCCCTTTGTCTGGTTTGCTTCAGCTAGTTGCCTGATCAAATGACCTCTAGCAAGCCCATAAAGTCTCAGGTACTCTGAAACGTTGGCTGGCTAGCAGGTCTCTTTTTCTCTACCCTTGATGGGATTCTCTGTAATACAAGTTTCCCAGCAGCAATTGACTTTCTATCCCATGGAACATTTTTCCCCTTTCTAATACTTGGAAGACTTTCTAATTCCTCCATGTGCTCTGAGCTGCCAGTCCCTGCATCTGGGGTCATACAATACCAAGAATAGCTTGAAATTCTTTGCCTTGCTCAGGAAGCTTCAGTCACACCCAACTTGAAAGCACTGAACTATAATTTAGAGATTCAGCATCTCAGAAAGAATTTTATATTTTTATGTCTATAGGTCGAGGGGGAGAGAGAAACAAAAAGGCAAATCTGAGGTAGGATTGATAGGAGGCAGTTACTCTCTCCTTCTTTTGTAAGCATGGTTGATTTGTCCTCTAATCTCATCTAAGCCCACACAACCCTGCATGACAAAGCCCTTATTTATCTAAGTTGGTTAGAAGAAAAATTCTTTGTGGTTAACTTTTCAGACTCTGTGGTCACTGTGGGACTTACCAGATACAGAGTGGTTGCCCTCTAAGAAGGCTTTTCTTTAGCAAGGCCTGTTGGGTACATTTCAGAAGCCAGGCCCAAAGTTTTGATCAAGTGTACCATATCTAGTCTTAAATACTTCTAGAATGTCAGTGTCACTAGGGCTTTTAGTGAATTCCCTGAGCAACAACCCTGGTCATGCTTATGCACATGTGTGTGCATATACATACACATGCACACTTTGTAATGATGGTGAAAGTCTGAGAAGCCTGTTCCTCAGCAAGGCCAAATAGCAAGTCAATGACAAAACTGAAACTTGAAGCTAGTTTCCAAATTCTTTTTTTTTTTTTTTTTGAGATACAAATACAAGCACTTTGTTTTAAAAAGTAAACAAAAAAGATAGATGTAAATTCAAAAGTGTTTAAATACTTCCATTTTGAATAATTCAATTAAGAGGGTATTCTTTTCACTGCTGTACCACATACTCTTGTAGCCTTCTGCTTCCTGCAGCCCAGTTGCTGTCCTTTATGATATTACAGGGACTTGTTTCTGCAGTAAAGTGTCCATATCTAAGAAAGAGAGTAAAACTGTCTTGGCGGGGGTGGAGTCCAAATCCCAGTCAGGCTAAAGGTGGATGAGTGCCGGGGCCTCCCCCAGAAAGAAACAGGATATGTCTGTTCCATGGCTGGTTGGCTCTTGGCTTAGGTGGCCCAAGCTCACTGGTACCTTTTGTTGTATATTCCACCTACCCAAGCAGTTGAACAGGCAGAGAGAAGCTCTGCCACCTTGCCAGCTTGGTTGGGGCTGCTGTGGACAAGCCTTGTACATCAAGAAAATGAAGCAGTCTTTTCTCTTTTTGCCACTCCCTTACCTCCTCCAGATGTTTGAAAAAACAAGGTAGCTGTTAAAAACATCTACAGAATAATTCAAGTTTAATTTGTCAAATGAAAAAGAACAGTCATAGAAGGAACTTCCAGAGCTTAATATCCCTTGAAGAGAAATTAGGAAAGAGCGTGGACAGTTGGTAGTATACAGGCAATAGTAATTGTTGCCTTCTCAATAAATCAGAACATTTGGCTAGAGAGCAGGAGATCTTGTATTATATCCACACCTGGCCCTCCCTTAACTTATTTCGTAAACATTCTGGGTCTTTTTGCCAACCTCCTGTTACCATCCCTGCTCCCTGTCAACCTATGGGGTTTGGAATTCTTCGAGTACCCTCTGCACTGTCTCACCCTCTAGGGCTCCTAAAAGTCAGTATCAGTGTCACCTATACTTCTAAATAATAAGTACCTTGGGCTTAGGGGAACAACAGGAAGAAGAAGCTGTACCCAAGAATTACAATTTCTTAGAAATTTCTATTTCTAATTTCTCTGATGCTGATATTTGTTTAAGCTGTCACTTTGCTACCCTTCACATGCATTAGATCCACTTGAAAGGAAGGGAGAAGGAGCATATCCATGACAGCTTCTTTTTATCTGTTTTTATTTTTTTCTGGAGATTTTTACCAGAATCCCAAATTTGCAGCTTGTGTTTAGGAACTTGATTGTGTGTAGTTGTGATTACTTGTTCATAACACCCCTCCCCTCAACAGCCTGGTTGTACAATACTCAAGAACATGTTCTAGTTTACCATTGGACTTCTGAATCCAAAGAATTTAGAGGAAACATAAAAGCCAAATGTGATGGAGGCAGCAAAAACATCTACTTAAAAGCTAAAGTGACTGGATGAAGCATGCTCCTTGGACCATTAGATAAAATGTGGAGCTGAATGTATTTGTTACTTCCCTGCCCTCCTGCCAGCAGGAAGAATAAAAAATAAACTATGAGAAGGATAGCATTTCCTTTGTCCTTCTCTCCCTTGATGTTCTCAGGGCACAGCCCCACATGAGATAATTAGCCTGTAATTAGAATGAGGTGCTAGATACTGAAATATCGAGATGAATGAGATGTGGCCTTGGCTATCCAGTGAGGGCAAATATGTCCTAGGAAGAGCAAAATCATGGAAGAATAGAAGAAAACAGAAGGCATGTAGGGGAAGAGGAGATAAGAAGTGATCGCTCTTGAGGGGTCAAGGCAAAGAACTATGTGGTGCAAGTGGGGCAGAGGGGCAAAGCAGAGAGCTCTAAACTCTTAAGGTCTCTCTCCCTTACATGAACTGATTTGATGCTCTCAAACAGCCATGTAAAGTGGGTCAAACAGAAACCCTTGTATTAGCCAGTGTTTAAATGAGGAAGCAGATTGATGATAATTAAGCTGCTTCCCAAGGAAGTGAGTTGGTGGCAGCACTGGTCCCAGAACCTAAGTACTTGACATTCCCACCTTAGAAATCTTCCAAGGCAGATGGTTGTTCCATTATGAGATCATTATTTTGCTGTGGTTTGATGGTTTAAAGCATGACAATTAGAGGGACTCTGTCCTATATTCTTCCACTTTAACCATATTACTTCTAATTTCTCTGACATTGGTTTAGGAGTAAATAAGAGTACCTCCCTTATTCATCAGAGGGCAGACAGAATGAAAACCACAATCACAGAAAACTAACCAAACTTATCACATGGATCACAACCTTGTCTGATTCAATGAAATTATGAGCCATGCTGTGTAGGGCCACCCAAGATGGACAGGATATCGTGGAAAGTTCTGACAAAATGTGGTTTCCTGGAGAAGGGAATGGCAAACCACTACAGTATTCTTGCCTTGAGAACCCCATGTCAGCTCAGTTTAGTCACTCAGTCATGTCTGACTCTTTGCGACTCCATGAATCACAGCATGCCAGGCCTCCCTGTCCATCACCAACGCCCGGAGTTCACTCAAACTCATGTCCCTCAAGTCGGTGATCCCATCATCCTCTGTCATCCCCTTCTCCTCCTGCCCTCAATCCTTCCGAGCATCAGGGTCTTTTCCAGTGAGTCAACTCTTCGCATGAGGTGGCCAAAGTACTGGAGTTTCAGCTTTAACATCAGTCCTTCCAAAGAACACCCAGGACTGATCTCCTTTAAGGATGGACTGGTTGGATCTCCTTGCAGTCCAAGGGACTCCCAAGAGTCTTCTCCAACACCACAGTTCAAAAGCATCAATTCTTCAGCACTCAGCTTTCTTCACAGTACAGCTCTCACATTCATACATGACTACTGGAAAAATCATAGCCTTGACTAGATGGACCTTTGTTGGCAAAGTAATGTCCCTGCTTTTCAATATACTATCTAGGTTGGTCATAACTTTCCTTCCAAGGAGTAAGCGTCTTTTAATTTCATGGCTGTAATCACCATCTGCAGTGATTTTGGAGCCCCCCCCAAATAAAGTCTGACAGTTTCCACTGTTTCCCCATAACCCCATGAGCAGTATGAAAAGGTAAAAAGATATGACACTGAAAGACGAACTTGCCAGGTCGGTAGTTGCCCAATATGCTACTGGAGAAAAGTGGAGAAATAGCTCCAGAAAGAATGAAGATACAGAGCCAAAGTGAAAACAGTACCCACTTGTGTTTGTGACTGGTGATGGAAGTAAAGTCTGATACTGTAAAGAACAGTATTGCATGGGAACCTGGAATGTTAGGTCCATGAATCAGGGTAAATGGGAACTGGTCAAATAAGAGATGGCGAGAGTGAATATTGGCATGTTAGGAATCAGTGAACTAAAATGGACTGGAATGGGTGATTTTAATTCAGATGACCATTATATGTACTACTGTGGGCAGGAATCCCTTAGAAGAAATGGAGTAGCCCTCAGAGTCAACAAAAGAGTCCAAAATTTAGTACTTATGTGCAATCTGAAAAATAACAGAATGATCTCTGTTTGTTTCCAAGGCAAATCGTTCAATATCACAGTAATCCAAGTCTATGCCCCAACCACTAACGCTGAAAAAGCTGAAGCTGAGTGGTTCTATGATGACCTACAAGGTCTTCTGGAACTAACACCAGAAAAGGATGTTCTTTTCATCATAGGGGACTGGAATGCAAAAGTAGGAAGTCAAGAGATACCCAGAGTAACAGGAAAGTGTGGCCTTGGAGAACAAAATTAAGCAGGGCAAAGGCTAATAGACTTCTGCCAAGAGAATGCATTGGTCCTAGCCAACACCCTCTTCCTACAACACAAGAGAAGACTCTACACATGGGCATCACCGAATGGTAAATACTAAAATCAGATTGATTATATTCTTTGCAGCCAAAGATGGAGAAGCTCTATACAGTCAGCAAAAACNATAGACTTCTGCCAAGAGAATGCATTGGTCCTAGCCAACACCCTCTTCCTACAACACAAGAGAAGACTCTACACATGGGCATCACCGAATGGTAAATACTAAAATCAGATTGATTATATTCTTTGCAGCCAAAGATGGAGAAGCTCTATACAGTCAGCAAAAACAAGACTTGGAGCTGACTGTGGCTCAGGTCATGAACTCCTTGTTGCCAAATTCAGATTTAAATTGAAGAAAGTGGGGAAAACCACTAGACCATTCAGGTATAACTTAAATCCCTTATGATTATACAGTGGAAGTGACAAGTAGATTCAAGAGATTATATCTGATAAAGTGCCTGAATAACTATGTATAGAAGTTCATGACATTGTACAGCAGGCAGTGATCAAGACCATCCCCAAGTAAAAGAAATGCAAAAGGTCAAAATGGTTGTCTGAAGAGGCCTTACAAATAGCTGAGAAAAGAAATGAAAGGAAATGTAAAAAAGGAAAGATATGCAATAGAATGGGAAAGACTAAAGATATCTTTCAGAAAAAATAGAGATACCAAGAGAATATTTCATGCAAAGATGGGCACAATAAAGGACAAAAGTAGTATGAACATAAGGGAAGCAGAAGATATTAAGAAGAGGTGTCAAGAATACACAGTAGAACTATCCAAAAAAGATCTTAATGACCCATGTTACCATGGTGATGTGATCACTCACCTAGAGCCAGACATACTGGAGTCAGAAGTCAAGTGGGCCTTAAGAAGCATCACTATGAACAAAGCTAATGGAAGTGATGGAATTCCAGCTGAGCTATTGCAAGTCCTAAAAGATGATGCTGTTAAAGTACTGCACTCAATATGCCAGCAAATTTGAAAAACTCAGCAGTGGCCACAGGTCAGTTTTCATTCCAATCCCAAAGAAAGGCAATACAAAGAATGTTCAAACTGCCACACAATTGCCCTCATCTCATACATTAGCAAAGTAATGCTCAAAATTCTCTAAGACAGGCTTTAATAGTACATGAACTGAGAACTTTGAGATGTTTAAGCTGGATTTAGAAAAGGCAGAGGAACTAGAGATCAAATTGCTAAATCCATAGGATCATAGAAGAAGCAAGAGAGTTCCAGAAAAAAAAAAAACCATTTATTTCTGCTTTATTGACTACTCCAAAGTATTTGACTGTGGATCACAACAAAATGTGAAAGTGTTAAAGTGATGGGAATACCAGACCATCTTACCTATCTCCTGGGAAATCTGTATGTAAGTCAAGATATAACAGTTAGAACTGGACATGGAACAACATACTGGTTCCAAATTGGCAAAGGAGTATGGCAAGGCTATATATTGTCACCCTGCTTATTTAACTTATATGCAGAGTACATCATGAGATAATATTCATTGGAAGGACTGATGCTGAAGCTGAAGTTCCAATACTTTGGCCACTTGATGCGAAGAACTGTCTCATTGGTAAAGACCCTGATGATTGAAGGCAGGAGAAGAAGGGGACGGCAGGAGATGGGATTGTTGAATGGCATCACCGACTCGATGGACTTGAGTTTGAGTAAGCTCTGGTATTTAGTGATGGACAGGAAAGCCTGACATGCTGCAGTCCATGGGGTTGCAAAGAGTCAGACGTAACTGAACTGAACTGAACAGTACATTCCTTATTGGGTTATGAGTATTAGTAGGAGCATGTGGCACAAGATTCAGGGCACACAGTAATATTCAAGATAATAGCTATCATTATGTGTAATGTACTTTTCTAAGCACTTTGTATGTTATATAATTCTAACAGCCAGATGAGATTGGTCATATTATTATCATCATTTTAAATGAGGAAACTGAGGAACAGAGAACATGAGAGAGTTACCTGACAACAGTCAGCTTGGTGAGCACAGAGGTGTATTTATTCAAGTTTCCTTCTTGGTAGAATGACACCAGGTGGCACTCATGGCTAGTACTTAGAACAGAATTGATAGAATTGGGATACTCCTCACTGGTAGAGTGAGTGGACCAGATGACAATGAACACTACCCTTGGTCTGATCATCCTCAGCTTAGCAAATTATGCCTTTAAAAGTCATCCTGGGCATCTTTGTATAGCATTGGCCCCCTTTATACCTTTCTTTTACTTCATACATGTTTAAAATGGATTTTAATACATGTTCCTGGCCTGCCTCAAGTTGGGGCATGGATGAGTGGTACCACTTTCAGCTTCCCATCCCTCCAACACTAAAAGCTCACATGGCCCCCACACTCTCAAGGATTATTTTCCTAGTCCTGGGCCTCCAGAGGTTCTGGGTTAGTATGTGGGCCCGCCAAGGAGGAGTGTTTACCAAAATTCCAAGGAGCCCCTGGGCTGTAGTCTGGAGTCACACTAGTATCACTGAGCTTTCTTTTTGAGGTTGTATTATTAGAAAGTATTTCCACCAAGCTCCTGTTTTTCTCCCTATCTCATAGACTGAAAAAAAAAGTGGTATGCTCAAGAATACCATTTCTAGCTACCCCTCTCTTTGTGCCACTGCCTTGCCTAGGTTGTTTGCCTCTGATTGTTTCCAGTAAAATGCAGGAGCCCCCATGTCTAACTCTGACTTGAAACTTCTTGGTGCAAGGCTGAGATCTTAGCATTAGAGTGTCAGGGCTAGGACCTTAGAGATCATCCTCATATACCTCATTTAACAGCTAGAAAAACTGAGACCCAGAGTGAGGAAGGGACTGACCCTTCAGTGCCTTTTTGGCCTAGAGACAATATAATGTAATGAGCACACTTTCTGGAGTTGGAGACTTAGGTTTGGATTATGGATCTTTGGCTAATTAGCTGGGTGATCATGGCTGATCACTTGACCTCTTTGTCCCTCAAACTATACAGATGATAGCAAGACTATCTACCTCCCAGGGCTATTGTGATGCTCAAGAGACAGAGTGAAAGTATGTAGCATGATGTCTGACCCCTGTAGGTGCTCAGTAAGTATTAACTCTCCTGAATCATGGAGCCACTGCTCTTTGTCTCCATGGTTTGCCTTGCATTCCACAAGTTCTGAGCATACCTGTATTAGACTCCTCTGCTGAGGTATAAACTCCTTAAGAACAGGGCCAGATATGGCTTGGCATCTGACATACACCCCTAAATATCAATTTCCCACAAATAAAAGGCCCTTGGAAACTGTAGAATAGAATTAGCTAAGAGTCAAGTGTCTTGATGGGGCTTTTGGTGTGTGTCTGATTCTACATAGCAAGAAAGATAAGCAATATATTCAGGCTTTCTGGATATCGGACCAAGGCAGCATGTGGTGATAAAATTTCCTACTTAATCAGTATATTTTAATGAACTGAGAAAAGAAGGAAACACAATTTTAAGAGGGTGAACGGATTCTCTTTCTCTCCCTTAAAAATTATCTCCTCTTTATCCCTCCTTGTCTTGTTTTACTTGTCTGGAAACCAAAGTGACTTCTTACACCTGCTCAGGCTTTACTCTTCAGGTACAAGAAAGAGACTTAAAGTCTAGAACTGGGATGAAAGATTGGGATGGAAAGAGAGATTCATAGAAAGAAAAAGAGAGAGAGAGGGAGAATATGAGAGAGACAGACAGACAGACAGGCAGACATACAGACAGACAGACATCTCAAGGCAGCTGGTGCCTCTGCGGCCAGAGAGCAACTGGTAAAGAAGGACTGTAGCAGTCCTGGGTAGCAGGGCTCATTTGACTTCAGGGTAAACAAGACTATGGGTCTTTGTAACTCATGGAGCCTTTCAGGGACTCCCAGGTATCTCTTCCTCCATTCCTTCTTCCTCACTAGTCCCTTTCTGTCCTGCTTATTTCCCAGCTTATAGTCAACTCTAGGTGTCTCCAGGCAGATGAAGATGTCATGCTTCCTGCCTGGCTGCCTCTCATTATCATATGTCCTTTCCAGGGCGAGGATATCCTAGACAGGAGCTCGGAGCTGATCTACACTGGGGAGATGGCCTGGATCTACCAGCCCTATGGCCGCAACCAGCAGCGAGTCTTCTTCCTGTTTGACCACCAGATGGTCCTCTGCAAGAAGGTAACCCTACCCCTTTCTTCCCTGAGGGAGATGGTCACTTCAGGGAGCACCAGAACCTTCCTCACTGTCATTCCTTGCTCCAAATGAGGTGGGCAACCCTGCTAGGCAAGAACCAGACAGGAAATCAGCAGCAATTCCATATCATGATCACTGGTATGCCTTGACATCACAGGCAGTGCTGTCTTATTGGCTGTGAAACTCTGAAATTCATAAATTTTGTGTTAGCATATTTTTTACACTTTTCCCTCCTTCTCTTCATGGTGATCTTTCTCACTCTCTTCCACCCAGAGCTGATAAACTACACTGCTGATCTGTACCAGTTCCTAAAAGTATTGTAATATCTCTATCCTAGTTTGTGAACAGTGGCTTCCCTGAGTACCTCCTCCCGTTTATTCTCTAATAGCTTTGCCCATCTGGCTCTTACTGCCCTAGGAAACAAAACAAACTTTACAGTACTCTATTGGTTTTGGCATACATTGACATGAATCTGCCACGGGTGTACACAAACTCCCAAAAATGAACCCCCCTCCCACCTCCCACCCCACATCATCCCTCCAGATCATCCCCATACACCAGCCCCAAGCATCCTGCATCCTGCAATGAACATAGACTGGCGATTCATTTCTTACATGATAGTATACATATTTCAATGCTATTCTCCCAAATCATCCCACCCTGTCCCTCTCCCTATCCCTCTCCCTCAGAGTCCAAAAGTCTGCTCTACACATCTGTGTCTTTTGCTGTCTTGCATACAGGGTCCTCATTACCATCTTTCTAAATTCCATATATATGTGTCAGTATACTGTACTGGTGTTTTTCTTTCTGGCTTACTTCACTCTGTATAATCGGTTCCAGTTTCATCCATCTTATTAGAACTGATTCAAATGTATTCTTCTTAATGGCTGAGTAATACTCCATTGTGTATATATACCACAGCTTTCTTATCCATTCATCCGCTGATGGACATCTAGGTTGTTTCCATGTCCTGGCTATTATAAACAGTGCTGCAATGAACATTGGGGTACATGTGTCTCTTTCTNAAAAAAAAAAAAGAGTAGTGAGGCTTTCTGATTGAAGAAGTGGTATTTCCTCATGGTAGGCAATTAGGAAAATGGGGCAGGATACCACAAAAATCAAGAAGCCATGATTGTCAGATGCCCTACAGCACCGCTTTGCTTGTATTTTGTCCCCAGGGAGACCCAAATTCAGGAACTCCCCAAACTCAGGCAGTTGTGAGCTGAAGGAGCCTCTGGTGTCAAAAGGAAAAAGGGGGGATACAGAGAAGAGAGCAAAATCCCAAACTGTGTGGGAAGGCACTGCATCCGAAGATGTAAGGGGAAACTGACAGGACACCGAGGGCAATGTAGCCCCTTATTTTGATAGCAGTGGTATTTGATTTTCATGTCTCATAACTACAAAAGAAAAAAAAAATCAAGAACTGCCTGAAGAATATTTCTGAAGCACTCTTATTTTCCTCCCTGCACAAACTCTGTGCAAGAAAAGCAGATGAGAACACATTTCCCTCCATCAGCTCCATCTGCCTCCCTGGGGATGGGGAACCCTCCCTTCTCTGTGACGGGAACATGCTCTGACTCCTAAGTAGTGCTCCAGTTCAGCACTAGGATCAGTCTGCAAGCCCTCAGCATTTCTTAGGAATGTCCGTTTTTCTCAGCATTAGCTTCTGTCTTCCTATCTTATCAATGCTTAGGACAACATTAAATGTGAACTCTTCAGCCAAATGGAATAGAAACTACAGTCAGATCAAAGTCACATGATTCCATGTGGAACTTGTGGAGTGAGCTAAGATGAAATGCATTGCATCCATCCCTATAGGCTGCAGAATATCCATTGCAGATAATGATAGTGCTGTCCTGTGGTTTACAATAATACCAATGCCACTCAAAGTAGGGTCCGTGGGCCAGCAGCAGCAGGACCTGGTTAGAAATGCAAACCTGTGCAATCAGAACCTCTGAGGATGGGGCTCAGAGATCTGCATTTTTCACCCACTCTCCTGATGATTCTTAGGCATACTGAAGTTTGAGAAGCACCAGTTTATTTATACCACCTTCCCTAGATGGTCAAACACTCATGAAAATATTATTAATAATAATAACAGTAAGATCTAGCATGAAACAAATACTTCCTAAGTGCTAGAAACTGTGTTCTTACTCATTACTTCCTTTACTCCTGATAACAATTGGTAAGCTAGGTCCAATTATGATACCCATTCCATAGATACAGAAACTGAGCATTAGCATGGTCATGTAACTTGCTCAGGGTCACCCAACCTGGAAATGATGGATCACAACCCTGAATCAAGGCTGCTTGATGCAAAAGCCCTACACATCTCAACTGCTCTTCTCTCTCTCCTCCCATTCATATTCTCTCTTTCTCTCTCTCAACTCTGGACTTCTGGAGGAAAAGTTCCCCAGTGAGTCATCTTGTTGGATTCAGGCATCTGAATAACAGATGCCCATGAGGCTGACCCAGGAAGCCCCAGCTGCTAGGAGACAGGAAGCTGTAAGAAAATGGGCCAGCCTTCGACATTAGTTTTAACGACAACCAGGCAGGTTCAAGCATCCTCAGGCTTCTGTTCTTGTGGAACTGCTTGGCACAGCCATGGAAGCACGCTTGGCACTGTCGCTGTTCCTGCTGGCATGGGCCAGTGCCAGGAAGGAATGGGCACCAGCACGAGGCTGGGGTGCCAAGTCTCCCCAGAGGGCTGCTTTGCCACAGCAGGTCAGGCAAGTGGCAGAAACGTAAAAACTGCTTCTCGCAACTGGGGAGCAGGCGTGCAAGTACAGCGAACCCTGGCAGGCTCTCTGCAGGCGGCTTGCAAAGGCTCTGGCCAACACGCAGGAAAGTGCTGACAGGGGACCAGGCGAAGACCGGTTCATGACAGGCCCAGCTCTGCAACCACAAGTGAACAAGGCTTGCCCACACCAAGAAGATTCAGTTCTCTTTGTCACATGTCTTTGAAAGGTTTAGATGCCCCTTGTTGTTTAGTTGCTAAGTCATGTCTGACTCTTTGCGACCCCATAGACTGCAGCCCACCAGGCTCCTCTGTCCATGGGATTCTCTGAACAAGAATACTGGAGTGGGTTGCCATTTCCTAGATAGATGCCCCTATAAGGGTGTTTTTTCAGTATCCTCTTCTCGTCCTTTCCTGTTGAAATTGGCATTATAAGGTACTAGGAAGAGGTTTTTCTTTTTGGCTGCACTGGGAGGCTTATGGGATCTTAGTTCCCTGACCAGGGATTGAACCTGGGCCCTTGACAGTGATAGCAGTCTTAAGCACTAGACCGCAGGGAAATTCCACGGAAAGGCTTTTTGTGACCCTTGGCATTTCACTCTTAGGTCATGTTCTATCAAGAGCAGACTCCAAGAGAATCCTGAAAGATGATTCACGTGCACAAGGTTTATCAGAGAGATGCTCTCAGGAGAGACAGGCAGAAGCAGCAGGAAGAAAAGAGAAGAGCCGAGCAAAGGTGGCTCCTGCAAGGCTGAGGGAACTCCAGGAGGGGAGTTACAGCTCGGAGCTGTCACAGCTGGGCAAGGGAGCGGGGCTCTCGTCCTCTTCAGTCTTTGGCTGAGGCCTGTGTGTATGCGTAACTGTCCATGGGTGCTCCTGTGTGTGTATATGGGCACACACACATGAGTGTCAATGCAGGCACTTGGTGTGTGCCAGCCTGTGGGCAAAGTAGGTCTAGGAGTCCACGGATGGTTCTCAGAAGATGAGCCAGGGGGCACCTGCCACTGAGAGTGATCACAGCTAGAGTGCTGGCAGGACCCTAAAAGAATTCCAGGGGTCTAGACAGACACCTACATTCTTTACTGCATACACGTTTCCTCCCACTTTATTAACATGTGATAATGGAATTAGAGAGCAGACTGGTGGTTGCCAGGGGGAGTGGGTTGGGGGAAGGATGGAAAGGGAGGTTGGGGTTAGCACACGTAAGCTATTGTATAGAGAATGGGTAAACAACATGGTCCTACTGTGGAGCACAGCTAACAAAACTATACTCAGTATCCTATGATAAACCATAATGGAAAAGAATATGAAAAAAGAATACATATATATATAACAGAGTCACTGTGCTGTACAGCAGCAATTAACATTGTAAATCAACTATACTTCAATTTAAAGAAAATATGGTGTTACCTGTGAGTTACAAATTATTACTATCATGATTAATATTTATTAGTCTCTTTGAGCATGCTCACCGCACCGAGACATGGGCTACCTTGAGACCAAGCTGCCTGTCTTCACAATGCCCTCATGAGGAAGATGGAAGACAAATACCAAGTAACCCCTCTCTCGGAGGGAAAGAGAGAGAGATTCTCCAACTAAAAGCATTTTACACATCTCACAGAAAAGCCTTGTGCAGCCACTTGATGTGTTACAGAACCACTGTCACCTTCAAGCTTCACTCTGAAGTCAGATTGTCTGTGAATCCCAACTCTGCCACTTCACTCCAGGCAAGTCACTTAAGCTCTCTGGGCCTCGATGTCCTCATCTATGAAATGGGGATCTTAGCACTGCCCCCTTCAGAGCATTATGGAGAGGGTAACATGAGGTGACTCAAGTGACCCACTGAAGTCAAGTTGCTGGCCCACAGTGAACATTCACTCAGTGGGAACTCTTACAGTTGTGACAATATCTGGGTTAGGAAAATCCCCTGGAGAAGGGAATGACAGCCTACTTTGGTATTCTTGCCTGGAGAATTCCATGGACAGAGGAGCCTGGCGGGGCCACAGTCCATGGGGTCACAAACAGTTGGACATGACTGAATGACTAACATTTGGGGCTTCCCAGGTGGCACTAGTGGTAAAGAATCCAGCTGGCAATGTAGGAGATGGAGGGTCGATCCCTGGGTTGGTAAGATCCCAAGCAACCTCCAGGAAATGGTAACCCCCCTCCAGTATTCTTGCCTGGAGAATTCATGGGCAGAGGAACCCAGTGGGGAGGAGGACAGATGAGTCCATGGGGCTGCGCAATCAGACATGACTGAGTGCATACATATATATACACAGACACACAGACTCTTACAGACTCTTGGGAAATGCCTGGCATTTTGCCCTAACCAGGATTCAGAGATGTGAAATTAACTTGCAAAGCTCTTCAGAGGGTTGTCTGTTTATCAAGAACAAGGATCTCCATTTCTGTCCCCTTTCATCCGCCCTCTCTCCACCACCCAAGTCAGCTGCTTGGTAGTTCTGATCTGATCGGTCTCTTTTTCCCTTGGGCCAACATTCCATCTTCTCAAATACAAAGTCACCTGCTGTTATGGCCCAGATGTCATATCTAACTGTCCCAGCCCAGAATGCTTTAGCTTTTATGATTCATAATCAGTTCTGCCATTTCTGGTGACAATCTCTTCAATATAAAGAAGCCAGGTCAAGGCACAAATTCACCAAGAAATCTCCTGATGCCCTGAGAATCCGATGTCATGGGATTTGTTTCCTTTTCTGATTCCAAAGGCAGGGTGCTATTTTTCACCTGGATGAGATACTGTATCTTCCCTAGGGCTACTGTGGAAGTCACAAGTTAAATCATGCACACCATCGCCCACGCAACCCCTACCCCGATGGTGAATATCTGCCTTCCAGTACAAAGATTGTTTCCTTCGTGAATAAGAAAATAGGGATTCAGAGTGAAGTGACTTACCTACAGCAACACCACTAGTACCTGATAAGATTAGGTAGGATGGGCTAGGTCATGCTGCAGTAACAAACTGTCCCCAAATTAAAGGTTTGCTTTGGCCCATGCCATATGTCTAAAGCAAGAAAGCAGGAGCTCTGCTCTGAGTCATTACTCAGGGACCCAGGATGACATAAGTTCCACCATCTCTACATGTGGCTTCAGAGTTTCCTGAGGTAGGTGACAGGGCATGTGGAGGCTTCACAGCCGCTCTACTATCCCTCAGGCAGGAAGTGACAAGCCATTTCCACTGAACCCTATTGGCCAGAAGCAGTCGTGTGGCCCTGGCCCGCTGAACAGGGCTGAGGAATGTAATCTTCCCTGTACCTAGAAGGAGAGCTGGATACTGGTGAGCGAATAACACTTAGAACATTGTGGGAGGTGGGCTTTGAGCTTAAGAGATTCCAGTCAAAGTTGCTCGGGCTCCCAAAGCCTGTGTTCTATCCTTTGCACAAGGAGAAGCCTCTGTGATTAAACTTTAGGACAGAGTGGGTCTGTCAGTCTGGTCTTCTAGGCACTGCTAGGAACTAGAAAAATGCAGGGACGGGAAGAATGTAGTTTACTCTCCATGGATCTCCATGGTCCTATGCCTTCAATCAGCCATCTTGTTTCATATCTACCATATGCCAGGCTCGACCCAACACACTGGGGATACAACCATCAACCAAGCAGAAACAGGTCCCTGCCTTCGTGAAGCTTCTATTCTAGAGAGGCCAAAGAGACAAGGAGATGGGTGAGGTGAAACTAGACATATTTGGCAGTGTATCACGGGGCAGTAAGGACAACGGAGAACAAGAAAGCAGGGGAGGAGGGCCAAGGAGGTGAGAGGTTGTGTCACATTTTAAATGAAGGGGTCAGGCAGGGCAAGCTGAGAGGAGGCAGAACTGTGGGGAATAGAGGGAAAAGCCTGCAGGTGGGGGGAGCCACAGGGCTTGATAAAGCTTGGCTAAAAGGCGGGTAGGCAACAAGGGCAGCAGCTGGAGGGAGAGTTGCTGGACATTTCACTTGAGCATCTAACGTGCTCCCAGAACACAGACGTGCACACCATGGAGGGTGCAGAAAAGCACTTTTGATCTGTGGGATGTTGAGCCCTCAGAGAGGTGCTTGCCTGGGCTCTGGCCTCCCTGCTGGCCAGAGATGACTAGGTGCCCCCTGGCTTAAGTCCTCCTTATTCTGCACACGCTGGGCACCTGCAGTGTTTTGCCCGAGGGCTTTCTCAGAAGTGCCAGGGGCTCCAGGCCTCTGGGGGCAGCTCTCAACCGAGAAGGGGCAGGAACTGTGAATCAATCACCCCTGCAGGGTACCCTGCTCAGTCTCCTGGGGAGCAGGCTGAGGTCCAGCCTCCCTCCATCCCCCCACTCCCACCCGCCTGTCCCTGAGTGGCTTCCTGGGATAGCCTTCAGATGGTACCCACTCCTGTCCCATGTCAGGTTCTAGAGGAATCCAGTCGGACACACAGCCTGAGCCCAGGAAAGGCATTTCACTTCCAGAGCCTCATTTTCTTCAACACAATTTATAAGCAGGGTGTGGGACTGGTTCAGCCACGGGGCCACCTTCCGCCAGGAACCTCCCCAGAACCCCAGAAGAGGCCATGGCACAAACCCCCTGCAACAGGAGTAGCAGGACAGGTCTATGGACCTGGCCCTTCCCCTCCTCTGTCCTTCTCTTTCTGCGAAGTGGGCAGAGCCCCACCAGCCCTGGGGAGGCTTGTCTCACACAAGATGGGAGGCCCCCCAGCCCCCAGCCAGGCCACGCAGGAAGCCCTCCTGCGGGGGGCCGGCTCTGCTGCATCCCTCCCACCACCACCCCCAACCCCCCCACTCTCCTGTGGATGTGCAGGGAACAGTTTCCCCTTTGTTTGCCCCTCTGATCCCCATCTGCTCAGCAACTGCCCAAATTCAATTCTGGCGTCGCGTGCCTCCAGCCTCTAGTCCGGCATTGTCTCTTAGGAATCACTCCAATCCCCCCAAACAAAGGCCCTCAAATCTGAATAAACCCTCTGACATCAGCCTGGCGGGGCAGGACGCTGAGCGGGACAGTCCCCATTCCCGGCCACTTTGCAACCCTTGGGCTCTGCTGACCTCTGTCTCACCCCCTCTCCGTGCACTCCCTGTCCCCGCCAGGCCAGACACCACATTTCCTGGGGCTTGGGCCCCTGTGCTGAGCCTCCATTTTTTTGTGACCCAAAGCCTGCCTTTGCTCAAGGTCAGCTTTGTTCTCTTGTAGAAATTAACCTCCACAGGGTCTGATCTGTGACTAGCAGACAGGATCAGGGTAAGACCAGGCAGGACCCTGTGGTTACCTTTACCTGGGACAGACTAGAAAGCAAATTATTTTCAGAAATCATTCAGTTTCTACATAATGGACTTCTAACTCATTTTACTTTCTCCTCCTAAACAAAGAGATTCTGTCTTGTTCTACTTTGAGAGGTAGACTTCCCCCACTTAAATTAGCCTCCAATTAAAATAAATTAATTTTTAAAAATGGTCATCACAGCTATTTCATCGTTCATTATGTTTGGAATCCAACTTCGAGTCCAGGTTCCGCTATCTCCCTGTGAGGCTTCAGCTAGCGTTCAGCTGATGAGTTTTCTTGATGCCTAACAGAACAAGCACCATGTCTCCCAGAAACTCCACTTCAAGGTTGATGCCCTGCACCTGCCTGCAACATGGGAGCAAAATGCTTTTTTTCTTCCCCTTTTGGATGGGTCCTTGTTTTGCCTAGACATGACAAGAGTCACTGCTTTGCTTCCTACTGGCAAGCCTTTCCTGTTATTTCCATAGGTTTTATGATTCACATTTCACTTTATCTCCATAATTCAATCATTTTATAGAAAATCAAGATAAACATCCCCTTAGACTTTCCCTCCTGGAAATACTAAGTTCATTTCACACCAAAGCAGCATGGTAGCATGGTCTTCCAAGGCCTTTCTAGAAAGGGAAAAAATCTTTGCAAAGAAAAGGTCTCAAAGGTCTCATGTAGTGAACAACTTGTTGATTAGTCAATCCAGTCCCCATTTATGGAAAGTTTCCTGCCTGTCAGACAGCGACTAGGTGTGTGGCATATGAAACCAGTCTTTCCCACTTTGGGACATATTTTTACATTTTCTTCAAGAAATAGTTTTTATTGGGCTCCTCGAATCCCTTTGTAAGAAATGAAGAGGAAAATGGTGGTGAGCACAAATCACTTCAGTGGTAGAACAATAAATGACTCAGGAATAAACTGCAAATCTGACTCTCAGACAAAGCAAACCTTCTAGAACTTTCTCCTTTTCTCTTTTTCTATACTATATCTGTGGGTCTCTGACAAGGCGGAAATTACCAAAGAAGCTGGTGCCCAAGGACGAGCCTGCTCTAAGAGCCAGTGTCTTCAGAGCATGTGTATGTCTGCAGGCAAGCTTTGTAAAGTTCCTCACTGACTACAAGGGCAGGAAACCCTGCCAAATGAATAAAGTGGGAAATGAGTCAAGGAATTTAAGGAGGCAGAGGGCCTGAGTTAAATGTTCCTTTTTTCAATGTTTTAAGAAGGAGGCAAGTCAGTGTTTATACCTGATATCACAGAATCTACTATAGAGCTATCACTGAACCCCCACCTCCAAAACTGAAATATGCCAAGGTGGGTGCTGCTCCACGTCTGAGGTTCCTGGATAAATTAATTGGAGAATGTCAAAACTAGAAAAGACTTCAGAAATGATCTGGAAGCAGTTTTTGACCGGGGGTGGCACTGTCTCTTGCAGGAATTTGGCAGGATGCGGGGGGTGAGAAGGGGGTTTGTTTCACCAGGACTAGGGGAGGGGCCCCCACAATGGTCTCAGGAGGCATGGCCACAGATGCGAGATGATTTGGGATGCCCAGTTCATCCCACACAAGTCACTGTCCTAGCCAAACCACCTCTTTTATCTCAGCTGAAGCAGCCCATGACCCTCATTTACAGAAGAGGAGAGATCTCAAGAAATGAGGTGAATTGGCCAAGGCCAGAGACGATGCTGAGACTGGGCTTGGTAATCCAGGTTTTATATTGTACTGCAGTAAATGAGATCACTACTTTTCTCTTATAGGAACACTCTGAAATGTTGCCTTAGGATAGGTTCCCCCTGGGAATCCGAAGACAAAGATTAGCCAACCCTGAGACAAAGATTCAAGTATTGGGAAGTAGCATATTTGGGAAGCACAGTAGCACGGTGGGGGAAGTGAGACAGGGAAGGGAAGGCAGCCATAAAGGGGAGGTTAGTAAACAGGTTCCCACCATGGGCATGGGGTTTCCAACTTACTGGGGGACTCAGGGACATTGTCAAACACAGTTCAGAGTTGTCCCATTTGAGAGGTGCGAAAGCTGGGGTATTGATCCTCCAGCTTCATTCTTCATTGGCTGAAGGTTGCTCCCAGGAGCATTAATTCCCAGGCACTTCTGGCCTGCCCTGTTCGCAGGCTAAGAGAAAGTTCTCAGGATGAGAAATGGAGCTCCTTGGAGTGGGACGCTGTCCAGGTATGCACCAGAGCAGAGGTGTCATGAGTACATGCAAAGACGTAAACTGAACAGTGCGTCCAGTCACGTATTCAGTACATGCATCAAACAGCTTGGGCTTATAGAAACTGCTGAAGCTAAGTTTTTAAACACCTGCCTTTATGTGTGCAACAGTTTATCACATTCAATTGTGGATCCCCAAAGCAGATTTGGCCAAGGGTCCTTCATGAAGCCCCAGACGCTGGGGCATTGCCATTTATGGGGCCACTAGAGCCGTAACTGCACTTCTTATTTCTCTCTTTGAAGTGGTTGCTAGCTTTCCCAACCCCAGTCCTTAACTGTCCAAACAGGAGCACAGAATCCAGCAAAAGCCACCAAGGTTTCTAACCACAATGGTTCCTCACGGTGTGTGTGTGGTGAGCAAAGGTAGCCATGGGGCAGGGGGATGAAAAACATGGCATCACCTTCCAGAAGCCCCAGTGACCCAGGCACCCCTAGCCACACTGGCCTCCTTGTGACCTTCTTCAGGCAGTATCCAATGTTCTGTCATCAAAATATATAATTTTCAGCTCATGAAACTAAATTGTGGTCCCAATGCTATGAAATCTTTCCAAAGGCCCATCTGCCAGGGCATCATGAGTATGTCCTGGGAAAAGTGTGTTAACTTGGGGGTAGACACACATATACACACATACACGGACACACAGACTTTTCAGACAACTGACTCTGAAGCCCTTCGTTCCCTCAGAAGGTGAGAGAAATCATCACCAAAAAGAGAAAATAATAAAATATCACACTCACAGACTCCCTTAATTTGGCTTTGTAATTAATTCTGTTAAGTGCTGACAAGACTTTTGCTTACAGAAAGTGCATATTAACAGAAAAGAGGGGAAACTGACAGTTCATTGAACAGGTTATTAGACACTTCTGTATCTGTCATTTAGTCTTCAAAACAGCCCTTGGAATAATCATGACTATAAACCGCATCATACAGGCCACAGAACATGACTTAGAGAGGCCCTGGGGGCTGCCTGAGGTCACAGAGTCCATGGGACTGCGTCAGGATTCAAAGACCCAAGGCCCTTCCTAGCACGAGTTGGCACTTGGTGCTCCATACTTGGAAGTGATGTTTCCCTGAAGGCTTTCAACATTTTTTTTAACCCATAATTTTAAAAGACAACAAGAAGCTTTACAAAAAAAGCTTGCTGAAAAATACATCAATGACTTAGAGTAATAAACTGTCAAGCCACACAGACTCAGGCACTGGAGAAGATGCCATATAAAGCCACATCAGTGACCTTCACTCTTTCAGGAGCACTGACCCCACCCTCATCTCTCTGATGCCCCAGCAGTCCTGTGTGGTGGGCAAGGCAGAGGCCTGCCAGCAATTTAATAGGCTAGGTGATGGGTTTCGTTCACCACAGAAAATTGCACATACATCTTTGGTAGGCACTGCTCTGCAGGCCTGAAATGGATCATGATGATACATCCAGCTTCTCTACCTATAGGCGCAGTAATAAGTGTGCTCCATCATAGATCATTTTGTTAATTCCTTGCCATGGCTCTCTGGGTAGATATTATGATTCCTATTTCACAGATGAGGAAAGGGAGACTCAGAGAAGTTCAGAAAAGTGTTTGAGTTGGGCACCAGTAAGTGACAGGGTTGGGACTGCTGCCGGGTGAGCAGCTAGTTTGCCTGAGGCCCCCAGTCCCAGCTGCTTCTTTGATCTGGACCGCTCCCAACCACGCTGACATCTTCCCTGAAGTTACTCAAATCTCTGCCGCCCCCGCAGACATCCCATAGAAGACTTCTCATGGGGATGGCTCACAGTCTTGCAAGGGGAGCGCTGACGTGTGCTTCTCATGCCCTTGTCTGCATCATCTCGGAATTCTTCCTTCCAGTTAAACTTTCCAGGGCCTGCCATCTGCTGCCTGGCCCCACAAGGGCAGAAACCGCATCATGCAGCTCCATCTCCTAGGGCTCTAGTCCAATGTCCCGTATATAGTCAGGGCTGAAGAAGAGTCCATCAGTGGCCTGGTTAATTCACAGAGCGATGGCTTCCGCTCATCCTAATTAGAGCCAGAGCAAAGAAACCTTCCTGACCTCGAGGGCCGACTCATGCTACCAATTATGGAGACATTTAGAGCCGAATTCTTGTATGTGTAAGACAATTCTAAAAAGACAGCTGTTAGAAGTTTGGAGGGGAGTCTGGTTTTTGTTTCTCAGTATCATATTTGAGGAGACCTGCACTCCCCCACCCTCCCCACACCAGGCAGACACGGCTGTTCCCGCATGCATGCCACTGCATGGAGTTGCACAGGACCCCCAGTGGCTTCCACAGCTGCTACTTATTGGGTGCATTGCGGATGCCAGCTTCTGAAGATACTGTGCTAGGTGCATGCTAAGTCACTCAGTCATGTCCAGCTCTGTGTGACCCCATGGACTGTAGCCCGCCAGGCTCCTCTGTCCATGGGATTATCCACGCAAGAATACTGGAGTGGGTTGCCATGCCCTCCTCCAGGGGATCTTCCCAAACCAGAGATCAAACCCAGGTCTCTTCCATCTCCTGCATGGGTAGGTGGGTTCTTTACCACTAGCGCCACCTGGGAAGCCCTTGAAGATACAGGGACCAACAAAAATGAATCAGGTCCTGTTTCCTAGAACGTATAGTCCAGGAGCAGAGATACCCACTGATTTCATCATCACACTCAAAGGGAACCCCTCAGTTGGGGAGGGGTCAAAATAGGCCTCCCTGGGGCAGCTTGGTGAGTCATCTCAAGCACTGCTGAGGCACTGCTCCAGTGAGGGTGAGGTAGGGGGCATCTTGGCTCATGCCAAGGCCCTGTGGCACCTGACAGTAGGGACTGTGGCTGGAGCAGAGAGCAGAGCCGCTGGGTGAGGGCAACAGGGGAGCCAGTGGAGGGGGAGGCAGGGCCCACCCGCAATGCCTTCTGGGCCATGCTCAGCATGGTAGGCTAAGATCCCCATCTCACAGATGAGGACACCGAGGCCCAGAGAAGTTAAGTGACTTGCCTGGAGTGAAGTGGCAGAGCTGGGATTCAAGCCCAGACAGTCTGGCTTCAGAATGTGGCATGAAGGTGACAGTGGATCTGTAACACATCAGGTGGCTGTGTAAGGCTTTGCATGAGATGTGCGAAATGCTTTCCTGGACATAGATCTCCATCTGTGCCCCCTAGAGGAGAGCTCAGCTGGTGTTAACCAATGGTTAGCCACTGAAAGGGTGAATGCCGTGGCAGAGGAGGAGAGGGAGTGATGATGGGGAGAGTCTGAAAAGGTCACTGGGCCATGAAGCTGGCAGAGACTGGATGAAGGTAAGCGAGGCCACGAGCAGTGTCCCATGACACTTGCTGGGGAGACCACAGTGCAGGTGGCCAGGGTGGAGGAGAGATGCTTGGGTGGCAGGATGAATGATCAGGGGATAGACAATGGGGGGACAGGGAGGGAGGGCCACAGGGAACTTACAATCTAACTGGGAAGTTGGGTTCCCAGGTGATGCTGCGGGACTAGAGTCTAGGGCCACACTTGGAGATCCCTAGACCTGCAGTCAGCCCTTATTTCCCATCTCCTTATAAACCATCCTCACTAACCCGGGCCTCCCTTCCCTGTTCCCTTGATCCTCCTCTTTGGGGAAGCCAGTTTATCCCCCTTAAGTACCTACCCACGTCCTGCCTGGGAATCCATGCGCACGTCATCTTTCCCACTCCCTCTGCTCACCAGTGACAAAAGAGCAAACCACATAAAGCCAGACCATCATCTCTCCAGAAACCTGAAAACCGGCATGCTCTGTAGCCATGAGATCAAACCATCAATTCTAAAGGAAATCAACTCTGAATACTCATTGGAAGGACTGATGCTGAAAATGAAGCTTCAATACTTTGGCCACCTGATGGGAAGAGCCAACTCACTGAAAAAGACCCTGATGCTGGGAAAGATTGAAGGCAGGAAGAAAAGGGGGCAACAGAGGATGAGATGGTTGGATGGCATCACTGACTCAATGGACATGAGTTTAAGAAAGCTCTGGAAGATGGTAAAGGACAGGGAAGCCTGGCGTGCTGCAGTCCATGGGGTCACAAAGAGTCGACTGAACAACAACTCTAGCCAAACTTCTTCCAGGGAAAGCCCAGCCCAGGGAAAGGTCCCTCACTCAGCAGGGCTGGAAACCTACCCAGCAGATGAGGCTAGCCCACCCCATCCACCAGCCTGGCTGGAGAGGAGATAAGAGATTTGAATCCAGACCTACTAGATGTGTTTGCTGAAATTCATGTTCAAGTTTTCCTGAGCTATTTTTCAATTGTTAGCTCCTTTAGGAGGGGAGTTTTATTAGCTCAAGTTTGCAGAGAAAGCATCTTTGCAGAGGAAGCACCTCTGTTCTTCCTTCTCCATGGCCCAGAAATAGAGTGGTCCAATCCCCCTTGGCTGCCACCAAAGCGCCAAAGACCACAAAGCGGCACAGCCATGCAGGGAGTCTGGAGATGGAGTGAAGGGCACAGGCCAACGGGAGACCCAGAGGGGAGAACAAACCAAGCAAACAAACAAGCAACAGAGGTAAACAGGATGCAGGTGAGTTTCAGCTGACTTCCTGTTCTGTGAAATTCACATGGTTATCTCCCAAACATGCAATCTCCTCATGAGAACGACACCTACAAGTTCTCTCTTGGGACCAATCGAATCCTGACAAGAAGGCCCCTTTTGTGTTTCATAAGAATCAAATAAATTCTTCAAAGACTCTGAGTTGGAGTCTGTGTGGACTCAGGGCAGTGGGGTCTCATTTTGGTTTTCTGCTGCTTGTCTGCACTGAGAGTGTAGAGGGAAAGGTTTTTTTCTCCCAGAAAAGCAGTGTGTCAGCTCTCTGGGCCAGCTCAGAGACACTAAAGGCACCGCAGTGTTAGCCAGACTGGAGCCAACTGAAGCCTGCCCGCGCTGAGCAGGCATCCAGCCACCCGCTGTGCCCAGCCCTCCCCATCTCTTCTGACGGCTCTCATGCCATGCTGTCCTGTGTTTTGGAGACATCCACACATTGACGGCTCACGGGCAATTTTTAGCTCTCTGACACATAATAAAGGCATCCCTTTCCAGCTAAATCCGGTCTTCTGTTCAAAGTGTTTTCCTTAGAAAATATGGTGTCTTCTAATTAAATAACTCACCGAGCCGCAGGAAGAGATAGTGTGGAAACCAGAGCAGCATTTCAGCTTACGTAGCACCCTTCCTGACAAGCAGCCCGTAGTACTAATAGTTGATGGGCTTCAGAAAGTCAAGTTGTGTTCTATTCATGCTTATGTGCTAAGAAAGAAAGAAAAATCAAGAGGGAGCAAGGGCGCAAAATCCCGGCTAGGTCCTCGTTCTCCCAGCAGCATCTCGACGTGGCTCTCAAGATTCATCAGTCTACCCCAGGAAGACACTTGGAAGATGGACAGAAGTTACAAATGGCGATTCTACCTCCCATAATTCCCTTCTCTGGAGGGAGCAGACAACAAAACAGCCCACTAGCCATGGACAGAGCCTGGGAGCCCGAGAGCTGGCAAGTCCTAGCCACCAGCGTCTCTCTCGGGTTGTAGCCAGGAGCTCCCAACTGGCTCCCCGCCAGGGCCCTGGTCTCTCCATTATGTAGCCTCCAGCTGTTGCCAGAGCACTCCAGCTGAGATGTAGGACTGGCACATTGATCCCCACCCAAAAAGCCACCACTGGCCCCCCTCAGGCTTGGAGCCAACACCCAAGTTCCTGCCCCAGTCTCCCAGGACCAGTGATAGGAGTGCTCCCCAATAGCCCCTTCCCTTCTCCTCCATCACCTCTTGCAGCTCACCGCTCACCTCCCCACTCTGGCCCCACCAGCATCTGTGCTGCTCCTGGAACCTGCCAAGCACATTCCCACCTCAGGGCCTTTGCCCTTGCATGGCTGTCTGCTGGAATGCTCTTCCCCAGAGAGCAAGTCACACAGGACTGGCTCCTCTGCCTCCTTCAGGTCTCTGAGATGTCTCTCGGAAGCCCTCCCCACCGCAGTCTATCCCCACGCCCGGCACCTGTCTTTGCAGCACATCATTATGTGGCTCCTGTATTGTCTGCCTCCGTGGCTGTGTTCACTGCTGCCTCTGCAATGCCCCCCGTGGTGCCTGGCACATAGGAGGCATGCCACAGACACTCCTTCTTGTTTACTGCAGCAACCCTAGGAGAGGAGAAGAGGAAGGAGCCAGGAGACATCCCTGGAGTGTCCATCTTCCAGACAGTACTGCTGTCGGGCTGGTGTCAGGAAAGGCAGGACAACTCCAGGTCTCAGGTCTGGGTCGACACTGGTCAGCCTTTCACCATCCTAGGCCTCCCTCAGCTCAGTCTGCTGTTGGTTACAGTGCACTGTGCTTGTGAAGATAAATGGTGGCCCAGGGCTGGCTAACGTTTGCAAATGACAGATCTGGAACATTCCAAGGAGACCATCTATTTATAAATATTTAAGAAATGGGGCATTTCCAATGTAACATATGCCCATAGGGGTTGCCTTGAAGTGTGGGTGTTTTCACTTATTTTTATTTCTTCCTTTTTTAACTTTTTTTTCTTAAAGCCAGCAATCCTACCATAAAGCCACACAAGTAGCCTTTGAAGAAGGAGTGAGTCAGTCAGCACGCCCAGTGAGAACGGGTTCCTCAGAGCACAGAGATCAGCCGCCATGGAGCTCCCTGTGGGTTAGCCCAGCACAGTTCCCGCCCCGAGCCACCAGAACTGGGACTCCTGCTTCCAATTCCTAGTGCTCGCATGACCCACTTACTCTTTCGAACTGAAGAATCCTTCAGTGGAACATCCTTTCCCGCCGTGGGTCATACTTATTTACAGGGAACCAACACCAGACCCAAGAACAGTTCTCTCCTGGATGGAGGGATGGAGGAGTCACACTGGAAGTGGGGGGCAGAGTCATCCCCAGGTGGAAAGCAGGGCCGTAGACAAAAGCCAAAGGAAATCAGAGGCAATGGTGCAACCAGTCAGCAGGCGCCCACCAATGTGGGGGTGGGGTGGGGTGGGGACAGGAGGGAGAAGAAAGGAAGAAACCTCGAGATGGAGGAGCAGAGACAGAAGGAAAAGACATATGGGTGTAAGGAGGACCGCACAGGCTCCAGACAAGAAGAATTCAAGTTCTAATTCAACTTGCAGATAAGACCCGTGGAGAGAGCCTTCCAACACCAAAACTCACCTGGATATGGGTCTGAGACTAAGAAGTAAAGTGAAGGAGAGAAAGAAGCACGGTTTCCTCCTCATTCCCTGTCTGGAGTCAAGAGCTTGGGTAGTGGACTGCTCCCCCAAGCACTTGCAAGGGACAGACCTGGGGAAGCTGCCCAGTCCTCTCTCTTTCCCACTCAAGAGCCAGATCAGACAGGGGAACGTGAGGCGCCGCCTTTATCAAGTAACAAAGGAGCCTGCAGAGTGCCTCCAAGGCTTAATAAAGTCTAACTAACTAAACAAAGAAAAAGTCTAGAGAAAAGAAAAACCTTCACACCTGGGTATGCTCTTTATTACAGACTGCAGCTTAGCCGTAACCTGCCAAGCTCTGGCCTTCCATCAGAAACAAGCCCAACAGGGTGAACTGATCAGCGAAGGCGACACAGATGTCTTTTCAAGCATCGGGCCGCAGGGGAAGAATTTGTCTGGCCCACACTCATTGTTTCTGCAGTGCATTTGATTTTCCATTTTACGAATGTATCTGAAGCTTGTTCACCTTATGTCAAGTGAATCCTCAGCTTTGTTGCTAAGTAAGGCTGTACACTCATTCACCAACACTTACAGAGCACTTGCTGCATGCAAGTTCAAAGCACTTTACTTGGATTCACTCATTAAATACAAACCAAAGCTTTCAAAATAACTTCTGTAATTATAAATTATCTGTATCTAATTTTCTTCCTTCTCTATGTACTTTCTCAAATATAGAAATGTGGATAAAAAGAATAACCAGGCTCAATTGAGTTGGTCTCTGCAAAGACTGCAAAAATGTCTCCAGTCATTACTCCTGGTATCCCCACCCCTCTGCAAGGAGACCTTGTAGGCCCTCCCAGACGGAGAAGGAGTCTGGGCTTCCCTGGTGGGCCAGTGGTTAAGAATCCGCCTGTCAATGCAGGCGACGTGGGTTCAGTCCTTGGTCTGGAAGATCTCACATGCTGTGGAGCAAGTAAGCCTAGGAGCCACAACTGAGCCTGTGCTCTGGAGTCCAAGAGCTGCAACTAACTGAGCCCGCATGCTGCAATTACTAAAGCTCTTGTGCCATAAAGCCTGTGCAGCACAACAGAAGTACCCACTGCAACTGGAGAATAGCCCCCACTTGATACAACTACAGAAAGCCCACAGGCAGCAACAGAGATCCAGCACAACCACAAATAAATGAATCTTAACAAAAGAGAGGACTCGCTTTGGCCAATACACTGCAGCAAAGTGACATCGTATCACTTCTAAGCCTGAGTCTAACAGGCCTTCTGGTCACATGCCTTGACCAGCACGTGAGCAAGCCTGGGCGAATGTGCTAGAGGATGGGTGGAGAAACACCGCGGATGAGGCCACTCGAGGTCGGTCGGTCCCCAGCCAACCTGCCAGGTCACCGTGGACACACGACAGAGCCCAGCCAAGAGGGGCTGAGCCAAGCCCGGGTGAGAACCACCTGGCTCAAGTGCAGACTAGCATACATGCTTGTTGTGTTTCACCACTAAGTTGTGGGGTAGTTTGCTCCCCGGCAGAGGTGTACCATGCAGAGCATGGACTCAGTTCGTTTGTCAGCTGACTCTCCGAGAGGGAGTTAGGACTTGCCGTGGGTTTGAAATGGATGACCACTAGCTTTCTTTCTCTTTTCTCTCATCTCCAGGTCTGCACACATGCATATCCCAAGGAACACAGGCACTCGAGGGGAGGACTGCTCCAGATCACACAGCTAGGGACTCACCAGCATTTGTTCATTGGTAGGTTTTATGGAAAACAGCTGCTTTTCCTTCATGTCCACTTACAGCTTTCACTGCAGTTCTGAAAACAGTTACCTTAATGGGAACTGTAACAACCGGTGTTCTAACAACACACAGGAGTTGAGCGACCTCCCAAACAGTTCCTTTGTTCCTATGGTGGGCTATATTGAACTATCTGAAAAGGCAAAACTCAAGATCAAGAACCTCATATTCTCGCCCCAGTAAAACAACAGAGGTTCATCCACAGAAACCCCTTCCTCAAATAGCAGTCAATGGCTTGTAGAAACTGGAGCTAAATGAACAGGCTGCTGCTGCTGCTGCTAAGTCACTTCAGTCGTGTCCGACTCTGTGTGACCCCATAGACGGCAGCCCACCAGGCTCCCCCATCCCTGGGATTCTCCAGGCAAGAACACTGGAGTGGGTTGCCATTTCCTTCTCCAATGCATGAAAGAGAAAAGTGAAAGTGAAGTCGCTCAGTCTGTCTGACTGTTAGCGACCCCATGGACTGCAGCCCACCAGGCTACTCCATCCATTGGATTTTCCAGGCAAGAGTACTGGGGTGGGGTGCCATTGCCTTCCCCGAATGAACAGGCTAGAAGCTGGTTAATGATTCATTTCAAATCCAATCAATAAAAAACCAAAATACCTAGCAATGCCACTCACTGCTTCAAACCCCCCGCCCCACAAAAGAGCTCCTACACAAGCATTTTGAAGCATTCCTGGAAGTTCACGTTTTACTTAATTCATCTGCTTCTAATAGCTAGTTTTCCTTTCCAGTCTAAGGCTCCTTCTCAGAGTTCAAACAACGTCTCTAATTTCCCCTGTTTATCTGGAGCAGGGTTCAGATGGTGAGAAAGTACTATTATAATACTCTCTTTATGATCCAATTTCTGCTGATCAACAGTTTGTAAAAGATCCAGGTGTAATTTTACCAGCAGGTGCCACAAAAATTATTTATCATACATGTGACCAAAATCCCACCTTTTTTGGTAGAGCATTTAAAAAGTTATTTCAACGTATACAGTGATGTACGTCATCTTTCTCAATAAAACTGGGGAAAAGGGGGTTATTCCAAAGTCATCTAAGATCTAATCAGTCAGTCAGTTCAGTCACTCAGTCGTATCTGACTCTTTGTAACCCTATGAACTGCAGCACGCCAGACCCCCCTGTCCATCACCAATTCCCAGAGTTTACCCAAACTCATGTCCATTGAGTTGATGATGCCATCCAACCATCTCATCCTCTGTACGTCCCCTTTTCCTCCAGCCCTCAATCTTTCCCAGCATTAGGGTCTTTTTAAATGAGTCAGCTCTGCATCAGGTGGCCAAAGTATTGGAGTTTCAGCTTCAGCATCAGTCCTTCCAATGAACACCCAGGACTGATCTCCTTTAGGATAGACTGGTTGGATCTCCTTGCAGTCCAAGGGACTCTCAAGAGTCTCTCCAACACCACAGTTACAAAGCATCAATTCATCAGTGTTTAGCTTTCTTTATAGTCCAACTCTCACATCCACATATGACTACTGGAAAAACCATAGCTTTGACTAGACAGACCTTTGTTGACAGAGTAATGTCTCTGCTTTTTAATATGCTATCTAGGTTGGTCATAATTTTCCTTCCAAGGAGTAAGCGTCTTTTAATTTCATGGCTGCAGTCACCATCTGCAGTGATTTTGAAGCCCCCCAAAATAAAGTCAGGCCCTGTTTCCACTGTTTCCCCATCTATTTGCCATGAAGTGATGGGACCGGATGCCATGATCTTAGCTTTCTGAATGTTGAGCTTTAAGATCTAATAAGTATTTCCAAAATGAGTTACTACACATGTNACCATCTGCAGTGATTTTGAAGCCCCCCAAAATAAAGTCAGGCCCTGTTTCCACTGTTTCCCCATCTATTTGCCATGAAGTGATGGGACCGGATGCCATGATCTTAGCTTTCTGAATGTTGAGCTTTAAGATCTAATAAGTATTTCCAAAATGAGTTACTACACATGTCAGAACACACTCAACCAACCAGGACTGCTTTACAGAGTTCAAGGAGGATGCCAAGGCCCTTCCTGCCCTATGAGTCAGCTCCACAGTGGGTATGTGGCTCCCTACCCCATCCAGAACTATTTTGGATTCACAAGGATAGGAAGAACAATGGACACAACCATCAGAGTCAACCATTATTCAGGCAACAATCATCAGAGAGCACTAAGACTAGGTGGAGAGAATTTGAGGTGGAATGGGATATTTACAAAGAATCGAAGTATCTTCCTACAAAGTGTACTTGTTCATTACAAAGGGGAAATCAGTGACTACACAGCAACCACCTTAACCAAGTGATCAGACCTGACATCACCAGTAAAGGGCAAATGGATGTCTCTGCCTCCTGATATGGCTCCCTGAGAAGGACAAATCACCTATCTCACTTATACAGCATTCTAGCCAAAGATGCACATTTCTCAACTGAAAAACAAGGAAACATCAGAGAGTCATAAATTAAGGGATATTCTATAAAATAACTGGGTAGCAGTCTTCAAAAATGTCAAGGTCATCCAAAACAAAGGAAGACATAGACTGCTCTGGATTAAAAGAAATGACATAACAGGACAATTAATATGTAATGTGGGATTCAGAACTAGCTTATAAACTGAGAGAGAAGTGTTATGACGGGCATTATTGGGACATTTTGGAATATGGACTCTGGATTAGACAAAAGTATATTTCCTAAATTTGATGACTGTAGTTATAGAAGGGCATATTTCTGTTCTTAGGAAATACAAGGGGAAAGAGATTTTGATGTCAACAGCTTACTTGCAAATGCTTCAGGAAAAAATTTACATATACACATGAATATGTGTATGAGTGCAAACCGGGTATATGTAAAAAGAGAGACAGTGAAGAGATGGAACAAATGTAGCAGTGAATCCAGGTAAAAGTACCCAGTACTTTTTCATACTCTTCATGTAACTTTCCTGTTGGTTTCCTACAAACAAAAAAAGTAAAACAAACAGCATCATAAATGAGGAGGTTTGCCGCTGGTAGGCATGGCCAGGCTGGACCCTCAGAGCAGTCAACTGGGGGGCAGGCCCCCTTCCAGCCACCTCCCACAGTGCCTTCCCCCCAGAAGGACCCCCCTCTCAGCATCTTCTGAGATGGAGCCTTTGTGACCACAGACCCCTGGCACTCTGGGATGATGTGTGTCTTGAAAGTCAGGAAATTGAAATGACTCCAGGCCACAGTTCAGTTCTTTTTGAACATTTGCTTCCTGTGGCTTTTCCATTCTGGCACCGGAAAGAGAGACTCTGCTTTTATGGAGGCACAGGGGCGCCCCTGGAGTGTCGGCTGCTGCTCTATCTCGACCATCTTCTCCCTTTCGAGGAAAGACCCGCTTTTGGCAGCTCCCCTGGAGGTGCTGTCCTCATTACTGGCTCTGCTCAGTCTCCTCATCTGCTCAGTGAGGATAAGCAACGCTGCTGTGCGGGCTCTGCCTCTCCAGGGCGGGGCTGTCCCTGCAAGGACAACCCTTTACAGGACAGTCACCGTGAGAATTTTCCCTAGATCAGGATCTTCCCTGTCCATTCTTTTCCTAACAAGCTTCGGATCCAGTAAGCCCAGAGATGACCCCTGGCCTCTAGAGTCATATGCCAGTGCAAACCTGACTTCTAGGTGCGACCAGGCAGGCACTAGGGAAAAAGTCCATCATAACTGCACCAAAGCGCCACAGCACCTCCCCAAGCACAGCTACTGGAACTTCCATTGCTGGTTCATCACATACTTTTGAGAGGAATTATTCTAGGAGAGGAAAGAGAGATTTGGGGAGAGTGTCATGAGACAGCTCCTCACAGGCTGGCAGCCACTGTCAGAAGGTAGCCTTCTAGGCCTGTCAACCACCACTTCACAAAGAAAGGCTCCCCTACTCCAGGTAAGGCCATAGCTGGGCCTGAGCAGAGTCCAGTCCGGGTTTCCCCGACAGCAGAACCAGGAGCTTCAGAAGAGCTCACCCAGGCTGGGACAGGTGAGCTCCTGAAACACTGATTACAGACGGCCAGGCCTGGCCCCAGGCTGCTTCTCAGAGGCTTCCAGCTACTCCTTGAGCAGATGTGTGTGAGCTGTCCCAGGGGGAATGGTGGGCCAGGCACGGAGCCCTATCCCAGCCCCCAAATAAGTTCCCTCAGAGGCTATGGCACCCAGCAGGCCACACCATCCTCCAACAGCCAAAACTTTCCCAAGTCAGCTCCCTGGGGCCCACATATCCGACAGCAGAGCCTGGTAGCTGGAGGGGTCCCTGCACTTCTCTGAGGCCAAAACCACACACTAACCTGACAGCTTGCTCCAGGCGACTTGGGGGCTGGACAAAGTGAAGATTTGGAAGAAAGACCTTAAAATGCCACAGAGAACAGTGGACTCCATCTTCCGAGTAGCCCAGGACTGGAGGTGGCTACAGCCCAGGACCTGTTGATCTCTGTCCTCCAAGCCAGGGCCTCCCTCCACGGCCCCCAGGAACACAGACCAAGGTGTCCTGACTGGACAGAACCCAGTTACGGGCCAAGCGTGTGGGCAGCTTCCTCTGCCAAACAAACCAAAACACAGTTATGAGGCGACTGTCCAGAGAATTGGAGCCAGACCCTGATTTGCCAAGGTCACTCAGCAAAATGCAGGCCATTTCTTCATTTTCCATTTTGCTTCAGCTATGGTGACCTGGCCTTCAGCTTGACATTTAAAATGAAGCAGTAGCAAATAAAAATACATTTGGTTTTGCAAAATGAATGAATGAAGAAAACTCAGTCAGCACAAGTACCGCTCTTCCCAAAGAAGCACTTTTAGAAACCTAAGGTGTCAGACAATAAATATCCATGTGCCAAGGGATGGAGACAGTGAGTACAGGACTAAGGTAGAATGTACTAGAGGTTTCTGAAGTGGCAAAACCAGAGAAGAGGGAGAAGCCAGTTTAATCCTGCAAGGTCTCACGGGTCATATGTGACCGGGAGAGGAACCTTGAGGTGGCCCCCTGCCACCTCGCCCACGCTGCCCCTCCCACAAAGCTTTCCAAGGCCGAGCATGCCTACTTCCACCTTGGAGGCGGGTTGGCAGAGCACACAGCACTCCGCGCTCCCTAGGAAGGGCCAAACTGGGCCTCCACACAGGATGTAACTGACTAGAGAACTCTCTGTGGCTTTTTAAAAATCCCAAGAGTAAGACTCCCTAGACTGTACTGTGCACACGGACCGCCCAGCCCAGGCTCTTGCTGAAATGGAGATTCTGACTCATAGTGTCTGGGGTGGGCTGAAAGTGCCCATTTCTCATCCTCTCCCAGGTGATACAATGCTGCTGGCTCCACAGACCCCACTTGGAGAAGGGGTCAGGGAGGCACTTGTTCCTTCCAGTGGTCTCTTGTCCATCTTTCAATCCAACTGTCAACTACAAAAGTGGGGTCCTTACTGAGGGTGTCATCTGGGATGGATGCAAACGTGTTTCTGCTTTCCAGTCATTCTTGGGAAAACTTCCTGTACAAATTGCTAATTTCCTTCCATCCACCCTCTCTCTCTTTTCCCCTATGACTCCTCTCAACACCGCCTTAAACTTGATGCCCTGCAGCCAACCCAGCTGGAGGGCCATGACTCTAGAAGCAATTCCTAAAAGGGGTAAAACAGTGCGGGTCCCACAGTTCTCCTTTCTGTCTAAACAGAATGTGAGCAATCCAGGCTGTGCTCTGAGCCAGCCCCGAATCCCCATAGAGCTGGCTGTCTTGGCAGTCAGCAGAACTATCACAGTCTGTCCTTTCATTATCGGCTCTCAGATCTTCATCATTTGGAGACATTCCTCTTTTCCATGTTTGTGGCGGGGGGCGGGGGCAGACAAAAAAATGAAAACATACCTTTCTCACAAAAAGCCCACAGATATTTACAGCAATGGCATTTTATTGGTCATCTGGCTTGCTCCTTCGGGGACTCTTGCAAAATTGTTCCCTAGGGCAGATTCAATGGGTGCAGCCAAGTTTTAAATGTCTACAAAGATGAGATTTCCCATAAATTCACAAATGTCAAACGGAACTAACTCTCTGATGTGTGTATCATATGCAAAGAATTAAGAATGATCAGGAAAGAGATCCTGGAAACAGAAATGTAAGTCTTGACATTGGCTCGTTAAATTATTCAAAACTCCAGAACCCAAAATGGGGTGGCGGGGGTGGGTGGAATCTAATCTCAGGAATTGAGACACTAAGAGGCAAGGAACTTGCCAAATCAACATTCAAAGGCTGAACAGTCCTGCAGGCTTATTTTAAAGGAAGCAGGGATGAGAGAGATGCCACAGTGACAAGCTCCCCCCTCCCAAAGGGCAGTCCCCCAAGAGGGTGGTCCCAGCGGGTCATCGGTAACAACAAAGACATAGGACTCAGAGCAAAAGCAAGAGGTCAGAGCTCTTTTAAGCTGGTCGCCACCCAGCCTCTTCCCGGCACTTCCCATATCTTGTGTTTGAAACATTTCAAAGTGAAACCCAGATACACACAGGAATGTCTGGGGACAGCGTGCTCATGTGAGCACTCCTGGGGTCCAAGTCCAGCTGGCCTGGGAGGTCCTGGGAGGAAGGGAGGGAGGTGCTGCCCTGCCTCCTTCCCAAAAGCCTGCTCCTTCATGCGGGAAAGTCAAAGCAGCAGCAGGGCCACAGAAAGACATTTCAAAACTGCTCCTTTTCATTCTTTTTCTCTTTGACCATAAAAGCTTCCCCCAGGGAAGGAAGCAGGCTTCCTTGGTAGCTCAGCTGGTAAAGAATCTGCCTGCAATGCAGGAGACCTCGGTTCGATCCCTGGGTTGGGAAAATACCCTGGAGAAGGGAACGGCTACCCATTTCAGTATTCTGGCCTGGAAAATTTCCTGTATAATCCATGAGCTCGCAAAGAGTTGGACACAACTAAGAAACTTTCACTCAACTAGCTCAAGAAGTACAGTGAGAGTCCAAGGAGATCCCCACCTGGTTCTCCTCTCTGAGGCGTGGAGAAGCCAGGGGAAGCCTAGAGCTGTCTTCATTCCCTTAACCCAGAGCATTTCGAAGGGCGATCATGTTGACGAGCCTCACGGCTTTCACAACGCCCCATGCCTTCTCCAGACAGCCTCTGAGAACAGCTGGATTCTCCAGGAAGCAAGCTGCAGCCGGATAACAGCCATGCCCACAATAACAAAAAGCACTGCACTGATCACCCAGCGAGTGCTGACCCACAGTACACTGCTTACTGTGTTAACCACCTCTCATATAATCATCACCACCACAGTCTCCCCAAACCAAGCAGTGGAGAAATAAAGTTACTGGGGCAAAAGCCATACGGCTGTGAAATGGAGACATCAAGTTTGGAACCCAGGTCTCAGCGGGCCCAGAAGCGGGTGCTCTGCACCAGAGGGCCTCAGAGTGGAGAGCAAACAGCCATCTTTCAGCAGATGAAAAGATTTCAGAAAGGTCAAAGGTTCGCAGAGGCCAGTCTGACAGGAGTTACTGCTACAATAGGCCTCAGGGGCTCCTGTCAGGTGTTTTCAGAGTGCAAGTGAACTCCAGTAGACCGCCAAGCCAGCTGTGAGCTGACCTTGGATCATGGCTGCTCAGGCACCCCTTGAGTAGACGAGAGTTTGGAATGCTCCAGACTCCAGTATCTTCTGCTGTGGTGATGGACTGTACTGTTGTTCTCACCCTTAGCCCTGCAGGGAGCTGACACATCACCAGCTGTGCTCTGTTGAACTCAGAGTTGGCTTGGCCACATGACTTGCTTTTGCCAGGTAAGTATAAGCAGACATGTGTCACTTCTGAACATAAGCACCGAAAGCAAGTGCATGACAGTTACTTTCCCTCTCCTCATCTAACACTTGGATCAGCAGTGTTCTAGACTGATAATGATCCCATCAGCCTCAGTCTGACTGTGAAGGTGAGGAAGGAGAGAACTGCAGCTGACTCCTGACGGACATTTTTCATGAGCAGGAAATCAACTTTTACTTTTGTAAGCCACTGAGATTTGGGGGTCACTTGTTACCAGGCCTATCCTGACTGATACAATCAGCCACCTTCAGAAGATTCTGATTCCATTTATGCTTTAGAATGGATGAGAACCTCTTCCCAGGAGGAAGGGATGGTGACATCCAATATTAGTTCCCCTCCCTGACACCTTAAATCCTTTCTGAGATGAAAAAGGGCTTAATCGAAATTAAAATAAACGGATTTTCTCTCTCATATTATAAACAAACTGCATTTGAAATTAGATACCTACATGCCCCACTTCTCTCTCCCTGGTCCTCTGATTTTCCACCAAAAAAAGGGAAGGCTCATTTCCAGCACTGACAATCTCAAACCCAGAGATTCTGATCTCAATGGTCTAGAGGTAGGGTATCAGCATTTTAGTATATGTGCTGCTGAAGTGAGCACCTGGGCATCAGCATTTTCAACTATACCCTGGTTTCTCTAATGTGCATCCTGGGTTGGAATTTAATCCCACTCCCTTTTCTTATCCCAAAGGCTCAGAGGGATGGAGGGCAAATAGTTAATTGCAGAGTTCAAGACCTTTTGTCCATGATCTTCTCATTAGAATATGTTGTTTCTCAATGATTATGAATGTTTTTCTAAAAGAGCCACTTGTTGCCATGAGTTTAATAAACGGAAAGATGACAATACCAATGGCTAGTGCTTTTGTTGGCCTGTCTGAGTGTTCAAGGGCACCTCTGTGCATTTCATTCATCAGTCAGGGATTGCTGTCTTCTACTAGAAAGATACAGAAAACGCATTTGCTCTTTAAGACTTCAGTAAAACAACTATGTGTATCCTTGGTATTTAAGCACATCTGTAATTATCACACTCTTATCATTGCAGAGTTGTAGAGAAGGCAATGGCACTCCACTCCAGTACTCTTGCCTGGAAAACCCCATGGACGGAGGAGCCTGGTAGGCTGCAGTCCACGGGGTCGCTAAGAGTTGGACACAACTGAGCGACTTCACTTTCACTTTTCACTTTCATGTATTGGAAAAGGAAATTGCAACCCACTCCAGTGTTCTTGCCTGGAGAATCCCAGGGACGGAGGAGCTTGGTGGGCTGCCGTCTATGGGGTCACACAGAGTCGGACATGACTGAAGCAACTTAGCAGCAGCAGCAGCATCCTGTAGAGTTGTGGTGAGAATTAAATGAGCGAAATAAATGGACGATTTTTAGAACAGCCATCTGGCAGGTGTGATTGCTCAGTTGACGTTAGGTATTAGAATTATCCAAACCATGCTGACTTTTCCAGAATTTAAAAAGATCCTAATGGGTTTTCCAGACTTTTAACAGGTTACAGATGAAAGAGGTTCCACCTTTGAACTAGAGCAAACATGAAACATTTTAATGATAAACAGGAATTTGTAAAATATTACTAAGTAGGACTCCAAACATCCTTCTTTGTAGATTATCTGACAAAGCTTATCATTGCATAACAGGCTTATAATGGAGATACATATTCTTTGGCCTATAACAGAGACGCTATGTGAGAATCACTGATTTTCAGCTAATTCATGACACAATGGAATACTCCCGATGTTGAAATGACACTGAACACTAGCTCCTCTTCAGTGATTTAGAAGGTACTTTTAGATCTTTCAGTAAGCAAGGGTCAACAACAAATGAGGCGTGGATGTCCCCGTGTAGGCACTGTCCTAGGTGACAAACAGGGCCAGCTTTCACTTTATCATGCACAGATCAGGTAGGTACTAAAAATTGACTATGTTTGACAAAAAAATCTACACACACTGACGAAAAATCTCATTTCTGCATCTCCAAGTTTGTGGTATTTGTTTTAACTCTGCAAGAGCCCTTAATTCCTAGGATGGCTTGAGGTGACCTGATTTATGGTTCAACTCCTGGATGTTGGAGGAGGCACCTTTAAGAGTCAGCCATTACCCCCACTACCCCGATTCCACCTATGAGAAGCTGTCAGTCAGTCCAACATGCTCATCCAGAGATCTCTGTCGCTTCTAAATCACCCGGATGTGAAGAAACTAACAGAAATAATGACAAAGGAAGCAGTTCTATAAGTGCAGCTGACTCCATAGAAATCCCTGAGGGTCCCAACGAGGGTTTCTCAGTCTTGGCACTACTGACATTCGGAGCCAGATCATGCCTTGTGGTGGGGCTGCCCTGCATGCTGTCGGATGGCCACCTACTAGAAGGCTGCACCACTCCCCATGGAGTTGTGGCAACCACAGTGTCTCCACACCCAGCCAGATATCCCCTGGGGGCACAGCTGGCCCCAGTGGAGACTCACTGGTCTGAACCTTTCAGTTTCAGCTTAGGCGGTACAAAAACATCATGTGGTTGCTGGTAGAAAAGGTATAGCCCTGAGGCCCACTCCCAAGATATTTTTATTCAGGAGGCCTGGGGTGGAGCCCAAGAAGCTGTGTAAATTTCTAACAAGCTCCCTAGGAATTCTGATGTGGGTGGTCTGAAGTCCACACTCTGAAAAACACCGATCTTGCAGCCTGGGTGCACGCCCAGGTCAAAAATCAAGGCTACAGAAAGTATGAATCTGAAACCAAAGCAGGACCAGTTAAACAAATAAGCCATGCTGTATAAAAGTTGCCTGATTGTGCAGAGCTACATGTGGGAGAAACCAGGTGCTGAGATGAAAGAAGCCGTAGACTAGAAAAGAGCCCATTGGAAATCTACCATGGGAAATTAAGAATGAGCTGAGCTCATGCTGGAACTTTCTCTCCTGGGAAGCACTGAATGCAGGTGAATAATATATCTACCAGGGTTCTGTGTTCATCTTTCTTTTTCGTAATAAAGGAAGGAGCTGAGCGTGTGCAGAATTCTGCTCTAGCTCATAATATTCTGACATCTGATTTTAGGTTTAAACTGGTTCCGAGAAATTGCAAACAGGCAACCAAGATTTTCAGGACTTGGACAACAGGGTTGGAGTACCCTAGTGAGGTACAAGACAATGAGGAGCTGAGGCCGTACAGTTTGGGGGGTGCAGAACCTTCCGTGGGGACATTTTAGCTAGAGACGTCACTTCCTGCATCCAGCCATGGTCTCTGTTGAACTCATCTGAGAGCACTTCTGTTCAACACGAGAAAGATCCAATTACAAAATAAAACCACCATAGAGCTGCCATTAATAGGTATCTTACTTTAGGTTTAGACACAAGCTCTGCAGCCAGGAGGGCTATGCAAGTACAGTCGCTCTGCTTTCACACTTGTCTTGAAAACAAATATGTTCCAACCTGACAGATGTATTAGGGAAAGATTTGAACATCACGCAAATGTTACATTTGCTTATGTGCAACTTTGTCTGTAAGAAACAGTACAGGAGTACAAGAAAATGTGCCCAGCTGAATGGAGCCATATTTACAAAATGCACATACCTGAAACATCTCCTAGCTCCTTCATCTCATCTTAGGAACCCTGACCATCCACCCTTGGGGTTACAATTGTCCATCCAGTTCCCAATAATCCTCCAACTACCCCTTCACAATAACTCATGGGTTACAATCCCTCTGATGCCCACTTCTGCAGCCACCTGCAGGGCTTTTTCTGGGTAGAGTGCCACTGTGATTGGACCTATGCATTTCTTCACCATATAGCATGTGCAAAAGTGTGCTACCATTTTTATTAGGCTCCCATCTTATTTTTTATGTGCCACTAAGTTTTTGAGTGGCATGCCCCTGATCTCATTTGTCCTATAAGCCTTATTGTTTTTATTGCATAATTGTGCACAGCATGGTGCTTTTCTAGGAACTCCTGTCACGTTACAGTAGAGAATTTGAGCGGCAAGGCAACGCTGGTAGAACGAGGAAGGGAAACAGTACGGCAAGGCAGCCTGTAAGAGTGCACTGTCACGCACGTTACTACTGTGGGAGACTGGAGTTGAATCCCACTGGGAAACTCTGGGCAACAGCGCAAATGCGGCTCAGATTTTATGCCACCTCAGAGGTGAGGGAGCTGGGGTATTTATACACCAACTCTTCGCCAGTCCCACTTGAGGGCCACTCCTGGGGGTGTTCATTCCAGCCTGTTGAGCCCTCAGGAAGGCAAGAAGATGCACTTACTGACAGATGGAAATCCCCCTTGGAGCACACTGAAGTGGTGAGACCCAAGGGATGTGAGTCATCTCCTAAGGGGCCGTAAAGGCAAAAGCAGGGGGAACACTGCAGAAGAAAAGAAGACAAGAAAGAGCATAGGGCTGCACACTGCAAAACCTCCAACTCCAGGCCAGCATCTCCCCAGCATGCCTGCTCCCAGGAACACGTTAATGTCCGGATTCCTGGGTCTCACTCCCCATCTGTTGAATAGGGTTCTTGAGAAGAAGAGTCCAGGGAGCTTCTTTATGGCCCAACACACTCCCTCCCCGCGACCACCCTCCCTCCCCACCAACACCCTCTGAAGATGACTGTCTCATCAACAAGCCGGGGAAACAAGCCACCAGTTCTGCCAGATTCCAACTGGCCCTCAGATTCCATACTGAGCCCCAGGGACAGAAGAGAGACAAGCAATCACTGTGGCAGAAGCCTGAGGGGATGCTCAGCCCCCAAGCCCTCTGTCACTACACCCACTCTCAGACGACAACGAGGTAGCAGGCCAGCTGTGGTCCTTCGTCTCTCTCCTTAATCTTCCAGAGCAGTGAGAGGCTTTTGGAGAGCAAGGGGCCAGGCACGCAGGCCTGCCGTCCAAGGTTACATCCTGCCCACCCACAAGCAAGGTCACATAAGGCCCCAGAATAGCTTCTCTCATCCTTGAGATAACTCGGCTTCAGGAAATTGCTGTACATTTAATCTCCTAGAGCTTAAGGCCAAGGGACTTGCACCTCACTACTGAGCTCAGGCACAGAGCTGGAATTCTACAGACAACCAGCCCATCCACCACCGGGGTCAAGCTCTGGTGCATCAGCTTCAATTTCTTATTTTTCCTTAACCCCAAAGACGGCTCATTTCCAAGTGTGGTCAAGCGAACAAACCCCTCATCTATGAAACGGAATGAAATAACTGGATGGAAAATGTTGCTCTCGAGTTGATAAGTAAAATAAATCTAGGCCATCAGTTAAACTGGCCATCGAAGCCTTATGGCTGCATCCAAAAAGTCCAAAAATAAAATGTCAGAGTAATGGGTTTGCAGTTTATTTTTACATGCAACAGTGTATGAGTCAGAAGGACAGAATCGTCCCTCATGGTGAAGGGGAGATGGAGGGGAGGAGCCATTCAGGCTCCTTTGGGAAAATCTAAACAGCTTCACCACTCCGTTTATAATCTCACTACTTAAGTACCACCTCAGCTGCTGCTACAGAAACAGTGTTAACCTTGGCCATGTGTCTGTACTAGGTGTCTGGGAAAGCACTGCTCATTAATGGCAGTTCATCACATGGAGCCCATCTCCACGTGACATCTTCTGAACAAATACGCCAACAGGAAAGCAGGAGATGGGAATGCTGTCGACCTGTAAACCTGACATGAAGAATGAGACCGGAGGCTGCGTAAAAGCCCACATTCAGTACTCCAGGCAAACTGCGGTAGGGTTGGCCCGCCACTGGAAAGGCACAACAACCTGGGAAGTTCTAGAAAGGCACCCAGAATTCTGAGGGCAGCTCTTATTGTACACCTGCTGGCTCTCATTTCCAGAGTCCTCATCTAAAAAAGGAGGCAGTTCCTATGATGTGAGAAAATCACAGGGAAGATATTTAAAAAGAGAAAAAATAACAGTTGTCACTTGTAGTCAAGAGTAATGTCACCAAGGGTGAACAGCTTCCAGAGACAAACTCTGAGACAGACCCTGGGGGATGGGGTGTACATTTTGGGGACAAGAGCTTTTATGATGCTTGTTTCAGATACAAAGGTGCTGCTGGGCACATGCTGGTAAAAGGTTACCATGCTCGACTGTACTGAGCTGCACGACCACAGACACTGGGACCGTTTACTGCAGCTATTATTATTTAAGTATCATGGCACGATTGCTTTAAAATAACATTCCTTTATTACAAGCGGGTTTTGATTTAAAGAAAGCAGTTTGTGTTCCAATTAAAATAAATTAATAAAAAGAAAGAAAGAAAGCAGTTTGCATAACTGCATGGCATAGCAGAAAGGCCAAAGGAGACCCAGCATAAGCCCGGGATCACCTACCTGTAAGCTGTGTAACCCTGAGCAAGTTCCTTAACCTCTCTGAGTCCCAGTTTCTTCATGTGCAATATGGAGATGCAAGTTATAAAGCTGGCCCTTCCAACCGCAGATGGTTTGTTTGAAGGCCCAAATGAAAATCCTATGCAGAAATCTTTTATAAAAGCAACATGCCACACAGATTCGAGTTAGGTCCAACTACTGCCTAAAGTTCAGGAATAAAGCAAGATGCCTCCCAATGACACTGTTAACTGGAGAGCAGTGATCCCATTTGAACTCCTCCATTGCCACTAGACTTTCAATGTCAGTGCTAAAGAGACCATGTTGTAGGATAGTTTTCCAGGGAGGATTTCAGGGACAGCCCCAAAGTATAGGTGTGGGGAGTAGTGTAACTAACTGGAGGTTACATGAAGTTTCTGCGTTGACTTCTATCTCTAACCTTTATTAGCATATAGTTTCTCTGTACCAAGCTTCCACACAAAATACTGACAAAAATAATACCACCTTCATATATACCCCCAAAGAAATGAAAGCTGGTAGGCAAACAAGCTGTATACCTGTGTTTGTGCAGCCCTCTCCACAGCAGCCAACAGGAGAAAGAGCTCAAAGGGACGTCAGTGAATGAACAGATCAACAAAATATGGCCTCTCCATACAATGGAGTCTTGTTCAGCCATCCAAAGGAATGAAGTAGCAACACAAGCTACAAGGTACAGGAACCTTGAAAACTCATGCTCCTGTGAAAGAAGCCAGGCACGAAGGGACAAATGTTGTCTGACTCCAATTCTGGGGAAAGCCAAGAACAGGCAAATCCAGAGCATCATGAAGCAGACTGGTAGCTGCCAGGGTTGGGAGAAGGAGACATGGGGCCCAGCTGCTTAACAGGTCTGGGCTTTCCTCCCAAGGTGAGGGAGATATTCTGGAGCTAGATAGAGGTGGTTGGCTGCACAGCACAGTGAATGTACTAGATGCCACTGAACCATTAACTTTACAAAATAATCATAAAATAAAAGGCTGACTCTTCTGTTATGTACATTTCACCTCGATGAATACAATACAATTCTAAAAATAATACCACCACCACTCTCAGGCTGCTTATGAAAATTAAGTGAAATGGTATGTGTAAAATGCTTAGCACTAGGCCTCGCACAGAGTCAACACTCAACAAATGCTGACCTTTATCACTCCTGCCTCCACCTTTCAGAGAAAGACAGTGAAATGTTTGGCAAAGCGACACGATGAGAGATGAACTAGACACACAGCGAATGTTGTTCTTGGCTCCTAATAAAAAAGGCCTAATCTAACTTGCACTCTAAAACCAGATGAACACACCCTTGCCCTCACCTCACGCACCCCACAGCTCTCCAGCGGTTTTGTCTGAGTCTTGGGCAAGTGTCAGTATGAACAGTGACCAGGTATCCTGGGTAAGGCAAGGTGAGAGCATGCCAAGTCTCCACTCAAACTCCCCATCAGCAACAGAAAGAGAAGCGCCTGTTTTTTCCATTCTGAAAGGGAAAGCCCTTTCTGGCAAGAAGCAGGGAGAATCCCCAGGGGCGGAATTTTCCGGAGATTTAAAGACACACCTGGGATGTCTTGCCATTCTTCATTTTTTCACTTTGATCTTCATTACGGTGTGGTGAGGTGTGGTTTTAGGTATTTGTGTGGTTTTTTTCCCCAGCTCAAAGCAAAAATCCAGCACAAGTAAAGACGGGGAAAGGTGTGACAGACAAGTTCACAGGAGCATACAAGTCACAGTAGAAAAGATGTCATCACATAAAGACCCCAGATGTCAAAACAGCAATAAAGCCCCTCTCTTCACTCATTTCAGGGCTGTCAGTGACCTATGAGCTAAGTATTCATTTATGACCCAGGAAACATGGCATCTGAAGATGTCACCATTTACAAATGAAAGCACAGATATTTTTGGTACCAGTTTTGTTTACTGGCTATTTAGGGATTGTTTGTTTTAGCAAAAAGTCTTATAAGACTAGCCAATGGGATTGTAGAAACCCAGACATAGGCTGGAGAAAAGAAAACTATAAAAGATAGGATGGAATCTTAAAAGTAGACACTTCAAAATATACTCCATCATATAAGATTGCTCATCTAACATGTATGGTGTTTTTCTCAGCTTTAAGAGTGTCAAGAAGAAGATCCATCCCAGATTTATTCCCTAGAAAACAGTGAATCTGAACCCCACCCCAACCCCACCCAGCAGATTCCAAAAGGCACAGCTACGTCTAGTTGACAAAATCTAATTTCCAACTAGGACCTCTGCAGGCGAGCTTGGGAAATGTGCAATAGCTTTGAGCATTCTAGGCCCTCCAGGACAGGACAGGAAGGCTTGCTGGAAGGAGGGAAAACTGGCTGCTGGGGACAATGTGCCGTCTTGTCGATAATTAGTGAGGCAGACACTCTTGTAACTCCCTCCCCCTTTCTCTCAAGGAATTACCAACAGTCACAAGGAGAGCAGAGGGAAGATTAAAAAGTCCCCAAAGGTTCTCCAGTGCTATCAGCCAGAGGGCCACCTGTGTTTAATCACATGATATGTGTAACATTCCCATCTTTCTGACAAATACATTTGGGAGAATAAGAGGTGGAGGAGGTGGCCCATGAATGCTGCTTCTAGGACTGAGGGCTTTGGAGATGCAAGGTGACAAAATTCATATGTGATTCTAACTTAAATTTCACACCACATGGTACTTAATTCTCTATTCCCTGGTTCTATTTCAGTGGGATCCATGAAGAGATGATTTGTCTGGAAGTCAGATGAGAAAAAAGAATGCTTGGTGTGAGAATTAAATTGGATAATGTATAAGGAAGGATCTGAGGCTGAAATGTGAGGCTTGCAGGGTATTAGAGGCAATGGTTGGGAGCAGAAGAGAGAGAGCCTGCGTTCAGCCATCTCCCTTCTCAGGTCCTGGTGCCATATTACCCACATATTCACACAATGTTTCCACCCTCAGCCCTGCTGGAGAGACAATGCAATTTAGTGAAAACAAATGAAATCTCAAGGCAGGAAACCTGGTTTTGATTCACTGTTCCCTCAATGCTTGGCTCTGGTCTCTTTCTCCCTCTGAGCCTCAGCTTCTTTGTATGGAAAATAACACTAATCCCAACATCGCTATTCATTATGCAGATAAAATGAGAGAATGGAGTCTAAGGTGTTCTGCAAAGGAAATCACACTAAACAGAAGACCTGTCATTTATAATCAGTACACATTGCTTGTGTCACCTATTTCAGGTGAGCAAAGGTTAAAAGCTTGGTCATACCCAGAGTTGCTACAGGTTGGAAGAAGGAAGGTTCTGCTCCACACAGGAGAGAAGCACCAATGGTCAACCTAATCAGAGGACAATTTGGTAGTTATCTCTCCAGTTGGAAAACACCTTTTAAACTGGCAATTCCCAGATGTACTTACAAGAGGAAGCCAAGTTCTGAGCAAAAGAACATACAATGCAGAAATGTTGGTAGCAAAAGATGGAAAATCTTATGTCTTTCAGTGGGGACTGGTTCAATAAATTATAGAGTTGTAAATACTATGCATCTGATGAAAAGAAGAAGTAGCTCATTTGGATCTTGAAAGATTTCGAAGGTTTGTTATTAAGTTAACCAAAAAGCCAGATAATGAATATCGTGTGTACTATGAGATAGATTGAGAGATATTCACGCAAACACACACAGGCAGGTAATTGCCTAACACCTTCCTGGAACAATACATGTGAGTCTGTTGTTGGTGTTTATCTTTGGAGAGAAGAAGAACTCAGGAGAGAGGAAGGCTTGCATGTTTCATTTTACCTTCTTCCTTTGTTTCTAGTTGGAGGTTTTATTTGTAATCCTGAGCATCTACTTTATTTTTTAATCCCAAATGACACAGCATAAAAGAAAACCAGCAAACTGAGTAAAGAAGCCCCTTTTGGCACGTGGGTGTTGTGAAAATAAAGAAGCAGCCAATGGAAACAGTGAGACAGGGCACGAGGTGGCCCAGGCTCAGGGTTTAGGAGACACTGCTCTCCCAGGAGCCAGGCCTCTGTTCCTGTCCTCAGGAATCCTGAAAGGTAGAGGCTTCCAGAGAGAAACTGGAGTGGAAAGCCAAGGAGAATACATATGGCAGGAGCCCAGGAATAAATGGAGAGAAAATGAAGGGTAAGAAGAGGGTGAGGAGAAGTCACCAGAGATGCTGGCGGGGGCAGGGGTGCAGTGTCACATCTGAATGTCCAGTTTGCACTCAAGTGACTACTCTCACCGTCAGGGTGGCTGTGGTGAAGCATACATGTCTTGTTAGCTGAGAATCCCAAGAAGGAGCAGATATGTAAGCTTTTTCCAGGAGACTCCTACTGTTTCTAATATGGTACCAGCACCAAAGACCTAAACTTTCAATTCCTTGCAGATTTGTAACTGGAGATACCACTCAAGAATGCATACGCCATGTGGCCCTAGAGTGTGCCAGAACCCCAGCTCTGGGGGACATTCATAAAATGCTACCCCAAGATTGGATTCCATGGCAAAACAGGGACGGTAAACACTTGAATAATCTAAGTGGAATCGTTTTTTCAACTGGGAACATCTAGGTCCCTTTAACAAGTTCACATGCCCTATGAATTCCTGGAGGTTGAGACATGGTCTGCAGGGCTGCCCCAAAGTCCTGCCTTGGAACCCTTTCTTTCGAGCCTGGTGCTGGACTAGCAAGCCTCGGAATGTACTTTGAGAAGCCAGTTCATTCAGGGGTCATTTCTCCTCCTCAATGTTGAGACTGTAGAACAGGAATGAGAAGTAGGACCTATGCCACAGAACACGGTAGCTGAAAGAATTATTTCAACATCCAGACTGGGGCAAAAAGATGAAAGTTGGGTGTTGTCGCTGAAGAAAGCCTGAGAAGCTATTGCTGTCCGAGAATAGAATTTAGGAAGAATACAGCTCATCCCTCAATCCGTTGTACCAATAAGGAAGTGGGGCCCTAGATAATGCCCCACAGGGAACAGAGCCAGCAGTTCAGAGCTGGGACTCTGGGGACAGAAGGCCTGGGTTCCAACCCCAGCATCCTGCAGCACCTCAAGCAACTTGGTCCACATCTCTTGGCTTCCACTTCCTTATCTGAAGAATGAGGATAATGGTAGTCTCTACTGCAAAGGGCTGAGATAAGGATTAAGTGAGCTGGTATTTGTAAAGCACACGGGCCAGTGCCTGGTGCAGAGTAGGTGCCAGATAAGGGTTTCTTTAAGCAAAACGACATTACTGGGCTCTTGGGGTCCCAAACGGAGGCATCTTTATTCCAACATTGCCCCTCTCCCCAAACACTCATTTAATAAAGTGAAATCAAAAGGATAATGGGTTGGCCATCATCAAAAAGTCAACGTTAATGGGGAGTTTATAGACGCACCATTGCCAGAGCAAAGCTCCAGAATTCAAATAACACTTCTCCCTCTAGAAACACATTCTATGTAATTAAAAAACACATATATGGGCCAGGAAAGCAAGGGATTCGTGCATTTTTTTTTTCTTTCCAGGCTTAAGGTTCTAGAAAGATCAGGTCATTTTCCAAGAGGATGTTCACAGTCAGCACTGGGGACTGGAGGGTGGCAACTGTAGATGTGGAGCAACTGTAGATGTGGAATGCAAGACGGACAGGAGAGGAAGGGCCAATATGTCGGCGCAACTCAGAGCAAAACGGACGTGCTTCTGGCAGCAAAGTGGGTCCAGTCAGGATCTAAACAGGGCTGCGGTTCCTCCCTCCCCTTGAATTTGTGTTTAGGCAGGTGTATTTGGGCCAAACAGGAAGCTCTGGCTCCTTACATCAGGTTTTTCTCAAGTCATCTGGCATTAGTTGCCTTGCGCTGGCACTGGACTTTCAGCCTGAATGCTGAAATGCAGATTTGCTAACTGGAGCGTGGAGAAGGTTCCAGAAAGAGAAGGGACAGGAAGGGGGTGGGGAGGAAGGGCCAGTAGGCCGTCTGTCCACTGTCTCCTGCTCACCCTCCCCAAGCTCAGAGGGAAAAGCAGGGCAAGGATGACAAACTGCTAGCCTGAGACCTCGTTCACCTGCTTGTCCTTGGCAAACGGGCCCCTCCTAAGCTTTGGAAGAATGCTTCCAAATATTCGGTGGAAGGTCGAATATTTGTCAAGCAACACAGACAGAAAAAGATGGCAGGAACCAGAGAGACAAAGAGGATCTTTTTCTCCTGAGCTGACATGGGCATCCATTAAACATGGTACTTAACAGGCTGGCCTATGATATCTAACACTGAGGTTAAAAAGGAAAAAGAATCAACTGACTTCCATGAACTCTCCACTAAACAACTGAAAGTGGGGTTTTAAACACCAAAAGTAACCCCATGAGGAAACTGCTTTCTTTCAAGATGCTCCAAGGACACCTAATATTCCCCAGCAGGTTGGCCCAGAGCTATATTTTCCCCACAAGAACAGTGGTCATACTTTATGAACCCCAAATCTGTACATTTATTTGGCTGCCCACTGAGGCAGACTATCTGAAACTGTAACTCCAGACATATTCGAGGCATATGGCTGCCGTGCCCATACATTCGGGATGGGATGCCTCTGACCTGTCTTTTCATGCCGTGGCTGGGTCTCGGGGGAACACTCAAAATACCCTTGCACTGTCTACACTCCCATAAACCAGGGAGGCAACAGGACAGCCTTGGGAAGCCATCACAGCTGCCACTTGCTGAGCATTTACAACGTGACAGGCACTTTACACACTATGTCATTTAATCCCTCACTCACCACCCCCAATTTAAGACAGGTATTATCTTCCCCACTTTGAGGCAGAATGACAGTGCCTTGGAGCAGTGAGAGGCCTCCGCTGAAGAAGCTCCTACAGCTGATGAGTGGTGGAGCCAAGATCGAGCCCAGTCCCACACGCTGAAGAAGCAGCTGGAGATGTCCACAGAGGCTTGACCCCCCACACTAAGTTTGTATGGAAAACTCCAGACTCCTCCCTGCCCTCCCACAGAAAGGGAGCCACAATCTTTGCTATTTCTGTCTAGTGCTGCTTCTTCAGAGTGCAAGTTCTAACCAGGCACCCCAGGAGGAAACGTGGCCACACAATACAACAGGCAACAACGGATGTCAGCTGGGATGTTGTGATGAACCCTTTTCTCTCCCTGCAGAACCCTCAGCAGACAAACAAACAAGAAGACATGATCGGAATCAAGGAAGGCTGAAAACCTGCAAAAGAAAACCTGATCTGGGCCCAGCAAACTTTGGGCACACTTATCTGGGTTGCCCAGGTTTATGGCTTAAGAAAGCAATTGCATCCAAAGCTTTCAGGGCTGCTGTTTTCTTTCCAGGCCTTGAAGCCCTGGCTGGGAACCACCACCTAGCTTGGGAGCCCAGACCAAGAAAGGCAGTGGCCTTCCTCTGCCATCTGCTAGGGGATTAATTTCAACACCACATTCCTGCTTCTCGGGTCACACGTGTGCCTGAGAACGCTTTTCAACATATGGATGTCAGCTGGGATGTTGTGATGAACCCTTTTCTCTCCCTGCAGAACCCTCAGCAGACAAACAAACAAGAAGACATGATCGGAATCAAGGAAGGCTGAAAACCTGCAAAAGAAAACCTGATCTGGGCCCAGCAAACTTTGGGCACACTTATCTGGGTTGCCCAGGTTTATGGCTTAAGAAAGCAATTGCATCCAAAGCTTTCGGGGCTGCTGTTTGCTTTCCAGGCCTTGAAGCCCTGGCTGGGAACCACCACCTAGCTTGGGAGCCCAGACCAAGAAAGGCAGTGGCCTTCCTCTGCCATCTGCTAGGGGATTAATTTCAACACCACATTCCTGCTTCTCGGGTCACACGTGTGCCTGAGAACGCTTTTCAACATACAAAGTGGCTCCCAGGCATGCTTCAGATCCCAGACTCAATTCCAGGGTTACGATGGAAAGCAGCAAAGCTAGACTCAGATCTGGAGCCAGAAGAAAGATGCATTATTTAGCAGAGTCCTCTCACGACATGCACAGCAATCGTGCTTACTATTTCCCCACCTACGCAAGGCCTATCTCTACCCATAGCCCTGCATGGCACTACGTGAGAGCTTGTATCCCCCGGCTGCTGCGAGTGGGGGCTGCTAGTGGCTGACAACTGTCCCCTCCTTGGGACAGCTGCCCTGAGGAGAGCCACCTGGTCTGGGAGGTTAGGCCCTCCCTCTTCACGGGCAGCTCCCAGCCACCGCCAGACTGGGCGAGTGTACACAAGCCCTCTCTCTAAGTTACCAGACCTGCCCCATTCTGCTTCCTGCACATCCCTACTGGCTTCTCCTGGTTGCTCTCCTGGTTGCTAACCATATGCACTAGGATCCCTGATTAGGCACCTGCTCCAGGATGTGAAGTCAAAAGCAACGTTAAGCAGCATAGTAAAACTCTGCAAGGAGGTGCCCCAAGATGAGATTATGGATGCAAATAAGTTGTGCTTCCTAACAGGGCTAAGGTGGGGGTAGGGATGGAAGGAATACGATGGGAAGGTGAGGATGGAATGGTCAAGGGCAAAGGTAGTCAGTCCTCGAAGTCCCCAGGTTTCTCCCTGCCCAATCTTGGCAGAGAGGCCAATAAAAGAGGTGCCAACTTACCAGGAGATTCCTAGCCAGCCATGGGACCCAGAATGGGCCCCACTGATATTTAAGCCAGAGAGAGTGGCAGTCATCAGAGAATGCCACCAGACACTGCACTGGGACAGATCAGGATCACACGCACTCCTTGAAGTCCTGGCCGGGGAGCAATGTAGATTTGCACCCCCCCTCTTCGTTGGCCCAGCATTTAAAATGTTTGAACCATTTTTGGGTTCTCCCTTGCATACCATGAGGATTAAGGTTTACTCTATGAGGGTTAAGGTGACTAAGTTCCAAGTGGAAAACAATGACAGCCTCTCTGATTTTCATCCGTTCAACTTTCCGAATCTTTACAAATCCAGAGAAATGAAGATCGATATGAGCTTTCAGTGTGTGAGTAGGTGAGAAAGCCTCACTGAAGTATCCAGAACATTCCGAGCGAAAGGACATATGAACGGAAAGATATGTCACTGCTGCCGGGCTGGAGGTAGGCTCTCTCTGATGTTTCTCTGCCACAGTTCTGAGGGAACCACCCTGGCAGTCTGGGCTTGACTCAACATCCCGTTTCGCCAGCTGCTCAGGGGACGATTGCATTGGACCCGTGGCAAAGCAACACGAGAACCACCCGGTCAGTGCCCTTTGTCACTTGATCCCCCCAAACCAGACATCACAGGTAAGCGCCAGACCACACCCTGAAAAGCCTCCTTGACTACACTGACTAGTACGGATGGCAGGAGCCTCTCAACCACAGCATCTTAAGTTGCAAAATAATGTGGTATTTTAGGAGCCCCAAGCTTTGAGTTATGCTTTGTGAGAACAGCTCCTCCTCTGCAACCTTGGGGCACGGCAAGATTTTATCAACAGATGAATCAGGTGGAGGCAGGCGTGGGAGGCCATCAAAGGGATAGCTCTCTGCCTCCCTGGAGATCTCTGAGGGATCAATACAGTGTCAGGGAGGAGGTGACGCCACAGGGACAGGAGACCTCATACTCTGCTGGTGGCCCCAATACCTGGAGGACGACTTTGATGAATAACTTGGTAGCATCTACAAAGCTGAAGAGGAACAAACCCTCGGACCCAGACATTTCATTTCCAGTTAGCTACCCTAAAGCAATGGGTGTCCATGCTGGCTGCACACTGGGATTTTCTGAGGGAGCTTTAAAAATATACAGGTGTGTGCCTACTTCACACCTCCAGCATGTGGATGGCGTTGGGCTAGGTGCTGCCTGACCCTGAGACATTTCAAAGTTCTCAGAGAATTCTGACATGGAGAAAAAGTTGAGATCCACTGCTTTGAGTCCTCTTTTCTCCCATGGGCCACAGGGACATTTGACAAGATTGCTTGTGGCAGCACCATTTGCAGGAGCAAGAAATTGGAAGTAACCTTAATACTCATACCTGATAGCTCAGTTGGTAAAGAATCTGCCTGCAATGCGGGAGACCTGGGTTCAATCCCTGGCTTGGGAAGATCCCCTGGAGAAGGGAAAGGCTACCCACTCCAGTATNGGGCCACAGGGACATTTGACAAGATTGCTTGTGGCAGCACCATTTGCAGGAGCAAGAAATTGGAAGTAACCTTAATACTCATACCTGATAGCTCAGTTGGTAAAGAATCTGCCTGCAATGCGGGAGACCTGGGTTCAATCCCTGGCTTGGGAAGATCCCCTGGAGAAGGGAAAGGCTACCCACTCCAGTATTCTGGCCTGGAGAATTCCATGGACTGCATAGTCCATGGGGTCGCAAAGAGTCAGACATGACAGAGCAACTCTCACTTCACTAAATACTCATCCAGAGGAGGGGGCATAAATACATTGCAATGTATTCCTCTCACAGCATTCCTCAGGGCAGGGAAAGATGAAGACAGCACGGCTGTGGAGATCAATATGCTTGAATCATACAGCAACTTATAGAAGGACACACAGTATCATAGGATTCATGCAAATTTGCTAACATGTCAGTAATGTTTTTGAACATATACATATGCAGGTAATAGTATTAAAATGGATGGAGGCAAGGCTTGAAATGCCAAAATGGGGATAATAGTTCCCAGTGGGGAAGGAGAAGGCCATCAGATTAGACATGGGCCACGGGAGCTTTCAATTCCTACTATAACATTTTCTTTCTTTAAACAAATATAGAGCAAGCCTAGAAGAAATGTTAACTTTGATAAAATTGGATGGTGGGTACATGGCTGTTACGTTATTCTTGGTTTGAAAGTGTGCATAATAAATATTTAAAGCTACAGAACATAAAAACAATCAAGCTGCTAAAATGATTCAACATATACGTAAGCCTCCAAATCCATCATAAACTGAACAGTACAGACAGCACAGGTAGTAACTCCTTGAAATAACTGAAACCAAACAGAACCTCGTGGAGACTTTATTCTTGAGGCTTTATTAAATCCTTAGAAAAACTTCATGACATTGGTTGCCTGCTACCAAATGCTGCCGGGTGTGTGTAACACAAAAAGACACCTGTCAAAGGAAATGAACAGGGTACTGTACATTTTGCATGTTCCCATCCACTTAGCGAGCGTTTCTTTTTTGAGACGCTATTGTGTGCCTGGCCCTGAATGAGGTGTAGAGTTTCCCTTTTATCTCTTCCCAATCGTGAACCCAAAAGACCATGCGTTTCCCTTCTCATTGCTAAGAGTTCACAGAACTGCGCTAGGAGCCACAGAAATGATTTTTCTTGTGCCAGGGTTTTCCCATTTTGGTTTAAGGGCATCAGATGTGTCCAATTATGCACACGGAAGGTTGTGAACGAAGGGGGAGACATGTCCTGCAAACAAACTCACCTTTATGAGAGAAATACAGACGGAACAGAGCCCTAGGGGTGGAAGGAGGGGTGGTAAACAGAGGCAGACAACAAGCCTGCAAAATAAAGCACACCAGGAGAGGATCTGACAAAACCACAAAGGTTGAAATGAATATTTTCATCAGGTGAACTAGGTAGTATCCAGAAGAATGGGTGATGGATGCCAGTCCTTGGGGCCTATCAACTTTGTTGCCAAACCAGTTCTCCGGGCAGGGCATTGGGCAGTGTTCTCTTTGACATCTGCTCACTGATGCAGTCTTCTGTGGGGTCACTGGAGCTCTGGTCTCCATCTCCCACAGTGACAAGAGGTTTCTATCTGGGCCTCAAATATGTAAATGGACCAATCTAAACCACTTTCTCTCACCTTTGCAAACTCCTTTTTTTATTTTTGTGGGGTGCGGTGGGGGGGGGGGGTGCGGCCCTGAAGAGTAGTCAGAAGTGGATAGCTGCCAAACCTGCTGGAGAAGGAGGAAGGTCAATGGACGGGGCAGCCTGAAGAAACCAGGGGAACTGGGGATCCGTGAGGGAGGAAAAGGCTTCCCTGGTGGCTCAGACATAAAGAATCTGCCTGCAAACCACAAAGATATTGCTCTGAGGATACACATGACTAGGTGTAGAGATGCTATGCTGGGCTTATTACCCCTAGATCCATCTGCTCTGCTGGGCAAGCAAGGAAGCCTCATCTCTGCAGGCTGCATCTTCCAGGGCCTATGGCTGCCACCTAGGTGCAGCCATTGGGAGGGTCTGAGATGAGGCTGGAGGGCAGGAGAAGGGAAGAAGTATTTCTTCCTCTCATTCTCAGCCCATGGCCATGTCTCCTGTGTGGTTCCAACTCCCACCAGGCTGGCTCACCCTTGGTCCAGGCTGTTCAGGAGGCCGCCAGTGCCTAACCTCTGTCCCTCTAGCTTTCAGAATGGTAGCAGCTTCCTGCCATCACTAAATTCTGACTTCCCTTACCATTCTGTCCAGCATCTCAGCTCTTCCATAGTCAGGGTTACCAATTCCCTGTATTAAATTCTCCCTCTGTAAATATCTTGAATGGTTCCATTATTCTGGTTGAAGGCTGAACGGTACACGCACTTTGAGACAGCAGTGTGCCACTGGGTTTGCAACTGGCTTGTATGTTACTCTTGGCTGATGTGGCATTTGGTTTTGGAGTCAGAAGACCTAGGCTCATATTCCTGCTCTCACTGCCAAAGGGTGTGACATTGGCCATTTACATGACCTTTCTAAGGCTTAATTTTCTCATTTTTAAATGGAACTCACACTGTCTACTGGATCAACTGCTTAGAAGTTTAGATGAGATGACGATAGGAAAGGGCCTCTATATCTACAGAATGCTAAAGAAACTTAAGCAAGTATTATTATCCTCTCAGCAATATTGTTGTTGCTAAGTTTTTGGTCTATGGGTAACATTTTAATAAAACGATTCATTTCACAAATATGAAATGTTTGCTCTTTCCTATCCACTCACCTCTAAAGGGCAATTTTTATAAGATATTTTAAAGTGAATATTTCCCTTTCTTTTATAGAAATGTTTACCATGTAAATACACAGCCAGGCCCAGTTAGAAGTAGGATTGCTGAGCTCTGTTGGAACAAGCCCCAGGTAAACACAATGTATCATGTAATGGATGTGTGAGGCAAGCCCAGGGAGTGATGGGGTGGGGGGCGGGCAGTGTGAAACATTCACCTTGGCCATCATTATTCCCTGGAATCATGAAAAAGCTTGAGTTCCACCTTCCTGCATGGCTCAGTTGTAGAAAATCCCTCCAGATTAGAAAAGGGAAAAGCTGCCCCAAACTGTCTAATTACCCTTGAGCTTAACTGACTTGAACTTCCTGATCCATCAGCTCAGTTCAGTTCAGTCACTCAGTCGTGTCCGACTCTTTGCGACCCCATGAACCACAGCACGCCAGGCCTCCCTGTCCATCACCAACTCCTGGAGTCCACCCAAACCCATGTCCATTGAGTCGGTGATGCCATCCAAACATCTCATCCTCTGTCGTCCCCTTCTCCTGATCCATGGTTATGGCTAAAAGTAGACATGACTATCAGGACTCATAACACCCAGGGCGAAAGCAGGCACCTCTCCATGGGATGTGATTCTCGACGCATGCACATATGCAAAGCTTTCTTTTTTTTTTTAAAGGTTTTCCCCACCAGTCTTCTGATATCTACATCAGGGGAAAAATAAACTTTTATTCCATGATCAGGAACCCAAAGTTCTTAGGGAATGGAATGCTTTGTGACTGCTGATATATGGTGTCTTGCTTGGGAGCAGTATCTTAGGAAACAAGGTGATTGATGTCCTAGAAGGAGAAGGATGTTGCAGAAAAGGGGAAAAGATGCATATGTGAGGCACTGGGGCACCAGAGCCATACTTCACACTTTACAGGTTTTCTAAGCATTCTCAGTTATCATGATCAACAAGAGGGGGAAAGATTACTAATGCAAGTAAAATTATCAGAGCTTTTCAAATTTGTCATTCCCTCATATTTTGGAAAGATAGCCAAGTAGAATTAGCCCAGGAGTTATTTACAACCTTCTCTGTACTCCATACCACAGTTGCTGCCCTATTTCATCTTTCTGTGATCTAGGAGATATGCCTCATTCATCCCACTTTTCAGATGAGAAAATAGAGGTCTACAGAACCTGGAAGTGGGCAAAGGTGAGTGATGCATCACATCGAGGATGCCTGACTAATGGATGAGTGCACTTATCCATCCCTCCCCCAGGTGGGTGGGGTCCTTGAAATCACAAGCTCTTCCTGGCTGGCATGCTTACTCTTTCCAGTGAAGGGCTCAAATCAGCAGTGACCCTTAAACTGTGATGTGCTTATAACATCACCTGGGAATCTTGTTAAAATGCAGATTCTGTGGCAGGAGGTGTGGGGTGGGACCTGAGATCTGGGTTTCCAAAAGATGTCAATGCTGTGGTCCAGGAACCCCACTTTGAGCAGCAATCTCATATATCCCCATCACATACCTTTTTTTCAACTATTCACTCATTCAAAATGTCTTGTGATTACTAAGTGCTTACTCTATGCCATGTACCATGCTAGAAGCTGGCAGTGCAGCCATGAACAGATAGACCAAGCCTTCTCTCTCATGTGGTGGAAAGAGACAAAAAATCCACGTGGAAGTGAACAAATAAATCATCGTCAGGTACAGGCTGGGAAGCACTGGAGAGACAGTGGCTGGAACAGGGTTCTCTGACCCAACTCTGAGCCATAAAGATTTAGTGGCCTACCTGCTATATAGAAATCAAAGTATGGGATGAAATGATACAATGTCTGGGATTTGCTTCAAAATAATATGGGAAAGGGAAGTGAGTGAGGTACAGGTGAAACATAACTGGCTGGAGTTGGTAAGAGTTGAAGCTGGGTGATGGTCATCATATTCTACTTATTTTATGTTGGACACTCTCCAATTAAAAAAAAAACAGAATTAAAGAACATTAGGTGAGGGACTTCCCTGGTGTTCCAGTGGTTAAGAATCTGTCTTGCAATGCAGGGGATGCAGGTTCGATCCCTGGTCGGGGAATTAAGATTCCACACGCCACAGAGCAACTAAGGCCACACGTGCACCACGACTAGAGTGTGCCACAACGAGAGAGAGTCCATGTGTCACAACAGAAAGATCCTGCATGCCACAGCAAACACCCTGCAGCCACATACATTAATAGATGAACATACATTTAAAAGGCTCTGCTATGCTAAAAAACAAACAAAAAAGAACATAGGTGGTTTGAACATAATAGCTGCCCTCAAGGAACTTACAAACTGCCATGCAGCCTCCTTCTATGTCGGGGGTTCTTCACCTAGAATTCAAGGGGTCTGGGGACCTGGAGGAGAATTTTACATTTTATTTCATTCATCTCTAACTGTAAGCTCGCATTCCTCCCAGTTACGGATGGAGGCAGCAAACCACTGTGATATTACCATGACTCTGTCGCCAAGAGAAACCACTGGCATTTTCATGTCACAGTCATTGTCCTTTCAGGACTCTCAAAACACCACTTCGATAACCTTTCAATTCGAGCTTGATAATCAGTGGGTTAATAAGAAGCTCATATTTCACTACATCACAAATTCCTATCTTAATATTTTAATAACTGTATTTCTTTAGCCACTGTGTTTAATAACTGTTGGTCTCTTGTAATTCTAGATGCGTCTATATTTTCAATTCTTAGTTGGAGGAGGGGCCAGGCCTCACCAGGCCACCAGAGGGGCCCACGGGGAAAAGAGGGTTAGGAATCCTGCCCCTAGGTCAGCACACAGACGGACCACACACCTGCCCAAGCAGTGCTGTTCCCCCACCACCACCCCTTGCACACCCACAGGAGGCCGGTGTTGCCCACAGCAGTCATAAATCTCCCATCCTTTCCCACTCCAAAAAAATGTAGGTTCTTCAGCCCTCGAGCCCCAATGTCATTGTGACTGTAGCATTCAGAAGAGGGGGGAAGGGGGAAGCATCTGGAAGTTTCGTGTTTTGGAGATAAGCCTTGACTCTAGTATGAAAGATAATTCAGGCAATGGGTTAAGAGACACTGGGCAGCAGGCCAAAGAAATGTAACATTTTCTCTGCTTGTTCTTTCTGGATCCTTGGGGCCTTATCTCTGGGAATCTCTGCCTTCAGCGAAGACTCCTGCATGACGGGTGTCATTGTCAGATTGTGACAGGACAGAAGTTGGGAGGTGGGATGGAAGGGCTAGGTGAGATGCCAGGAGAAACACGTGAGCAGAAATGCTCGCACCAGAGTTTTGCTGGCTTGGAGATATTTTCGACCCGGTTGCAAGGGTGGGTGTATACACTGGCACAACTTCTCCAGCTGATGGGCAGCAAGACCAAGGTTATGTACAGAGCTGCTGATGGGCACTTTATTGGGGGTCCGGAACTTTCAATCCCCTGGAGCTCCCCCAAACTGGGGGCTTTGGATCCTCTCCCATCTTTGGGGTAAAAATGTTGCTTTCTCCTTGGCTTTAGGCGACAGAGACTTGTGGCTTAGGGACATCTGTTAACATGCCATAAAGAGGCCCCTTCATTTCCCCTGACTTCTCACGCAGCACTACAATCACAGCCTCACAACTGGCCTCACCCTTTGGAGCCTGTAACTGGACACCGCAGGACAGCCAGGGCTGCCACAGGAGAAAGACAGCCAGGGCAGGGTGCCCGGGGACACTGGGGACATGCCATGTCATGAGAAAGGGCTCGGAGACCATGAGAACTTCCGCACAGCTATTGGGCCGTAGCACCCAGCCCATGCCAATGCACCAACCAGGGCATGATCCCCTGGCTGGAAAATCAAGAAATAAAAGGCCGCCCTGTAGGCTGGGAGCCCTCGATCAGAAGCCTCCCAAGGACCGAAGGCAGGATGACGGAGAAACAGCCGTCAGGTACCTCGGTCGCTCCTCAGTCTGTGGAGGAAGGAGTTCCTGCCAGGAGCCAGGCCTGGGCCGCCGTGCTGGGTCAGCTGCTCCCCAGCTGTGTGACTAGGGCAAGTCCCTTAACCTCTCTGACCCTCAGTGTCCTCATCCATAGTAAATGAAGAGAGCAAAACCTCCCCGACCCAGGCTCCCACAAAGGTTAAAGGAGCCAGGATCTGTGCTAGCGTGCAGCTGACCTGGAGGTACGCCAACATCGGCCAACACGTTTCCCATTGTCTCGAGTGGGAGACCAGGGATTAAGAGAGCAGGCATTGTGCCTGGACTGCTGGGATGTGAATCCTGGTTCAGCTGCCTCCGACTGTGTTCTCACACAAGTGCATCAGAAATTCTGTGCCTCAACATTCTTATCTGTAAAGTAGATTTTAAACCTGATGGTGCCTACCCCCTGGGGTTGTCAGATGGTTAGATGAGTTTATTCACAGAAAATGCTTAATGTGGTGCCCAGCACAGAATAACAGCCAATAAATGATCACTATTATGAGAGTCTGGATTATTGGTCAGTGATCACTGATCGCCCTCATGGTCCCATTGAAGGGAGAGTATACTTTACCACCCATGGCTTTTGGGCTTGCTTGGCCAGAGGGAAGTTGGAAAATCTGATGTGAGCTAAAGCTTAAAATGCCCTGCTTTGAGCTGCAGGGCTGGCCCGCTTGTGCTTCTGTGATGGCCATGAAAAGAATGCGCCCTGGTTAGCCCACTGGTCCTAGAAGGATGAGAGCCCTGTGAAGCCGACTGGAATCTAACCTGAAAACTAGAGTCAAGCCCAAACGAGATTAGCCAATTTGCAGACCTGCAGCTCAAAGCAAGGTCACCACAGACAATGTACAAAACTGAAAGGTTGCGAATAATACTCATTGTTCTAAGCGACTGAGTTGAGGGTTATTTTTTATGCAGTCATGGCTGAATGAGTTATTATCATTAGTTTTACAAGCCAGCTACAGCCTGGACATTTTGGGGGCTTTAATAGTAAATTTTAAAATGTACTCCATTCCATTTTTGGACAACTCTCATTCTAAAACTCAAACAAGAAGAACTGCTGTCTTTCTGCTCTAGGATATATAAAACAAGCATCTGTTCATTCACTCAATTGCCATTTACTGAGCACCTACTACGTGCAGATACCACACTAGGTGCTACAGAAACAGATGCTTCAGAGACATCTATAGTTAATTGCTGCAGCTAAATCATCTTTCGCTGCCTAACATGCTGGTTCTTAGAAAGCCAAGTTGTGCCCTGTGATGCCTGAGTCCTGGCCAGGGAGGAAGGCTGGCATGCCACGATCACCAGTGGAATCCACCAAAGTCTTTAGCCAGGCATGTGTCTGCTTAGCAGAAAAGCTGTCTGTGTCCAGCATCCTCTCAGCCCTGTAGAAAGTTCTACAGCCTCCAAATTGCCACTGATATTCAGAATCCAAAGAGCTGCCATCTTTTTCCTGGCTAAAACCCAGCTCTCACACTTGGGATGAGAAAGGCCATGAGTTGCATCCCTCTCACCCTCAGGCTATCAGCAATCCTGGTCTGTAACAGCCAACTTCTTTCCTGAGGCTGGAGGGAATCACTGAGCAGTCTGTCTGGAGACTCCTGCAATAGCTGATGCTGTTTAGAACCTGGCAGGGGCAAGGATCAAGGACCCGGCCGCTCTTTTATCATCCCTTCGATGTAGGCCATCTAAGAGTCTATTATCCAACCTGCGCCAACTGGCAAAACTCCAGGTCAGCACATTTCAGAGTCAGACAGCCCCTCAGAAGCCATTTCACCCGTGCTGCCCTCACTGCCCTCTGCCTCGGCCCTGGGGATAAAGAAAGGGTTTAGTCTGCAGATTATTCCATTAGGACTCCACTGCGAGCCTGGGAATAATGGGCCTCGGGTACAGCCTGTGTACAACTTTGTAGAAAGCATGTTTCTCTTAAGTGAAATGCGGAACACGGTTACATAAAAATAACTGGTGAGTGTTTATTTCTTCTAAACATTCACTTGGTTTCTGGAAATGTTAAATGGGTTGTCCCCTCAAGTCAGAATTAACACACAGAGGGCTAAGACCAGGGACCTCGTCCCTGCACAGTCACCTCAAGCATTAAATGGGCTGTAAATCTCCACGTGGACTTCCCGTCACACTTCTTCTGAGGGTAGCTGTCGCTGCCAGTGTGTGCAACGTGAGACACTCTCATCATGGAGCTTGAGGCAGCAGGGGGGCATCTCATGCTACTTCTTTGGAAACCACGCCGATGTAACGCCGCTGCCTGCCACTCTCAGGACAATGTGGGCTTCTGTAGTAATCATGTTGTTTTATTCTCTATTTTGATGCTCTGACACCTTGGGATCTTGATGACCCTGGAGGGACTGCCCCTTCCAGGGCTAGCTAACTCCTCAACAGTCAACCACTCCCCTAGGAGCCTGTCTCTTTGATGCAAGCTAGCCAGCCCACAGCCCAGATGCCCAACTGCCTCCTTTATGGACTCTTGCTCTCTAGGCCATGATCCACCTGCCCGAACCATCCCAGGTCAACAAGACACAGCTCCTATATGCCAGAGCCCACTGACATGATTCTGAGTCGCCAATCCTATGATGGCTTACTCTCTCGCATCCATTCTTTCTCTTGGAAAATCACAATAAAAGCTCTTGCCCACAGTTTCCCCCTCTCCTTGACCAACCCTGGTACAGTATTTGTCTTTCTCTAACTTATTTCACTAAGTATAATCATCTCTAGATCCGTCCACGCTGCTTTAAGTGGCAGAATTTCATTCTTTTTATGGCTCAATAATATTCCATTGTATATTTATACCACATCCGCTTTATCCATTCATCTGTTGAGGGACACCTGGGTTGCTTCCATACTGTGGCTATTGTAAACAGTGCTGCTGTGAACACTGAGGTGCGTGGTATTTTATTCAAATTAGTGGGCTTCTGATTCTGGGTAACTCTCTGATGATAGTCAACACATCAGCCTTGGATACTGAACTCGAAGTGCAAGTTAATTTGACAACTGGGAGTCAAAGGGTGCCTTTGTCAGCTGAATTACTCGGATGAGGGCATCAGCTGCATGGAGACAACCCTTCCCGGTCCCTTGTCGCCCTGCCTATCTCCCAGAGGGATGTGTCAGGAAGGATCATTTCAGCTCAACTCTACGGGGCCCTGAGGTGAATGCTCCAGAGTTTGCTCTTTGGTGGTTTCAGGCTTTCTGCTTCCAGCTTCAGCAGAAAATCCCAACCTCCTTTCTCCCATGTGACTTTCAAACAAATCAAGAACATTCATCACCATGGTCCACCTCTGAGTTGCCCACTCTAAAATTCTGATAGATTCATTGATATAAGCATTATCAGAATTCTTCTACAATTCCTCACAGTGCTTTTGAGTTCACAGAATGCCTTGTACTTATTTCCCTTCCTATATAGTGACTTTAATTTTTTTTTAATTTTTTTATTTTTTTAAATTTTTAAAATTATTATTATTTTTTTTAATTTTACTTTACAGTACTCTACTGGTTTTGGCATACATTGACATGAATCCACCACGGGTGTACACGAACTCCCAAACATGAACCCCCCTCCCACCTCCCACCCCCCATCATCCCTCCGGATCATCCCCATACACCAGCCCCAAGCATCCTGCATCCTGCANAAAAAAAAAAAAACCTCAAAATGGATAAATGACCTAAATGTAAGATTGCATACTGTGAAACTCTTAGAGGAAAACATAGGCAGAACATTCTTTGACATAAATTTGCAGCAATATTTTTGCATCCACCTCCTAGAGAAAATAAAAATAAACAAATGGGACCTAATTAAACTTAAAAGCTTTTGCACAACAAGAGAAACCATGAACAATGAAAAGGCAACCTACAGAATGGGAGAAAATATTTGCAAAGCGGCTGAAAAGGGATTAATCTCCAAATATATAAACATCTCATGCTGCTCAATATCGAAAATACCAAACAACCCAATCAAAAAATGGGCAGAAGATCTAGTAGATACTTCTCTAAAGAAGATATGCAGATGGCCAAAAATCACATGAAAAGATGTTCAACATCGCTTATTATTAGAGAAATGCAAATCAAAACTACAATGACAAAACTTACACTTTTCAGAATAGCCATCATCAAAAAAATTTACAAGTAATAAATGACAGAGAGATTGTGTAGAAAGCTTTTATACTGTTTTTGGGAATGTAAACTGATACAACCACTATGGAGAACAGTATGGAGGCTCCTTAGAACTAAGAATAGAGCTATCATATGATCCAGAAATCCCACTCCTGGGCATATATCCAGAGATAGCCATAATTCAAAAAGATACTTGCATTACAATATTCATTGCAGCACTGTTTCCAATAGCTAGGACATAGAACCAACGTAAATGTCCATTGACAGATAAGTGGATAAAGAAGATGTGGTACATACATACAATGGTATATTACTCAGCCATTAAAAAATGAAATAATGCTATCTATGGTGACATGGATGGATCGATGACATGGATGCTATTTGAGATTGCCATGCTTAGTGAAGTAAGTGAGGCAGAGAAAGGTATATATCATATGATATCACTTACATGTGGAATGGAAAAAAGGTACAAATGAACTTATTTAAAAAACAGAAATAGAATCACAGATATAGAAAACAAACATGTTGCAAAGTCAGAAAGTGGGAGAGGGATAAACTGGGAAATTGGGATTGACATGTAACTAGTAAGAACATACTGTATAGCACAGGGAACTCTATTTAATAGTCTGTAAGATGGTGACTGCAGCCATGAAATTAAATGATGCTTACTCCTTGGAAGAAAAGTTATGACCAACCTAGATAGCATATTCAAAAGCAGAGACATTACTTTGCCGACTAAGGTCCGTCTAGTCAAGGCTATGGTTTTTCCTGTGGTCATGTATGGATGTGAAAGTTGGACTGTGAAGAAAGCTGAGCACCGAAGAATTGATGCTTTTGAACTTTGGTGTTGGAGAAGACTCTTGAGAGTCCCTTGGACTGCAAGGAGATCCAACCAATCCATTCTGAAGGAGATCAGCCCTGGGATTTCTTCGGAAGGAATGATGCTAAAGCTGAAACTCCAGTACCTTGGCCACCTCATGCGAAGAGTTGACTCATTGGAAAAGACTCTGATGCTGGGAGGGATTGGGGGCAGGAGGAGAAGGGGATGACAGAGGATGAGATGGCTGGATGGAATCACGGACTCGATGGACATGAGTCTGAGTGAACTCCGGGAGTTGGTGATGGACAGGGAGGCCTGGTGTGCTGCGATTCATGGGGTCGCAAAGAGTCGGACACGACTGAGCAACTGAACTGAACTGAACTGGAATGAATGACCTTTATAAGAAAAGAATCTAAAAAAGAGTGGATATATGTATATGAATAACTGATTGACTTTGTTATACAGCAGAAACTAATGCAACATTGTAAATAAACTATATTCCAATAAAATTAATTTTAAAAATTTGAAGAATTCATAAATACCCATTTTTCAAAAAAAATTTCCAATAGCTACCATATACATGAAAATTTCTCTGCATCATTAATCATCAGGAAATGGAAATAAAAACTACAGTGAAATATTACCTCACACCTTCCAGAATGGCTGTTATCAAATGAAAAGTGCTGACAAGTGCTGGGAAAGATGTAGAAAAAAAAGAACCCTTGTGTTCTGCTGGTGAGAATGTAAATTGATACAGCTGCTATGAAAAATAATATGGAGGTTCCTCAAAATTTAAAAATAGAACTACTATATAATTCAATTCCTGTTCTGAATATATATCTAAAGAAATGAAATAGCTATCTTGAAGAGATCTCTGTACCCCATGTTTGTTACAGCATTATTCATAGTAACCAAGACACAGAAGATGAGATGATTGAATGGCATCACTCAGTGTCCAAACTCAATGGACATGAGTTTGAGCAAGCTCCAGGAGATGTTGAAGGACAGGGAAGCATGGCAGGATACAGTCCATGGAGTTGCAAAAAGTCGGACATGACTGAGCAACTGATAAACAAGACACAGAAACCACCTAAGTGTCTTTTGACAGATGAATGGATAAACACACCCACACAATGAAACATTATTCAGTCATAAAGAAAGAAATCTTGTCTTTTCCACATCGCGGACTAACCTGGAAGGTATTCTGCTAAAAGAAATATTGCAGAGAAAGAAAGACAAATACTTCATGATCTCACTTATGTGGGGAATCTAATAAAACTGAATTCATAGAAACAGAGAAGAGATTGGTGTTTGCCACATGTAAGGAGTGTTGGTTAGGGAAAATAGGTAAATGTGCTCAAAATATAGAGACATTCAAGAGCTAATATGGAAAAAAAAAAAAAAAAAAGATGTCCTTTTCATCATACGGGACTGGAATGCAAAAGTAGGAAGTCAAGAAATGACTCTACACATGGACATCACCAGATGGTCAAATACCAAAATCAGATTGATTATACTCTTTACAGCCAAAGATGGAGAAGCTGTATACAGTCAGCAAAAACAAGACCAGGAGCTGACTGTGGCTCAGATCATGAACTGCTTATTGCAAAATTCAGACATAAATTCAAGAAAGTATAGAAAACCACTAGGCCATTCAGGTATGACCTAAATCAAATCCCTTATGATTATACAGTGGAAGTGACAAATAGATTCAAGAGATATGACAGACAGAGTACCTGAAGAACTATGGATATAGTAGAGGATGTGGTGATCAAAACCATCTCAAAGAAGAAGAAATGCAAAAAGGCAAAATGATTGTCTGAGGAGGCCTTACAAATAGCTGAGAAAAGAAGAGAAGCTAAAGGCAAAGGAGAAACGGAATGATATACCCATCTGAATGCAGAGTTCCAGAGAAGAACAAGGAAAGATAAGAAAACCTTCCGAAGTGAACAATGAAAGAAATAGAGGGAAACAATAGGATGGGAAAGACTAGAGATCTCTTCAAGAAAATTGAAGCTTCCAAGCGAACATTTCATGCTTCATGGGCACAATAAAGGACAGGAACAGTATGGACCTAACAGAAGCAGAAAATATTAAGAAGAGGTGGCAAGAATACACAGGAGAACTATACCAAAAAAAAAAAAAAATTCTTAATGACCCAGATAACCATGATGGTGTGATCATTCACCTAGAGCCAGACATCCTGGAGTGCTAAGTCAAGTGTACCTTGAGAAGCATCACTACGAACAAAGCTAGTGGAGGTGATGGAATTCCAGCTGAGCTATTTCATATCCTAAAAGGTGATGCTGTTATAATGCTGCACTCAATATGCCAGCAAATTTGGAAAACTAGGAGTGGCCAAAAGACTGGAAAAGGTCAGTTTTCATTCCAATCCCAAAGAAGGGCAATGCCAAAGAATGTTCAAGCTACCATACAATTGCAGTCATTTCACACACTAGCAAGTTAATGCTAAAAATTCTTCAAGCTAGGCTTCAACAGTATATGATCTGAGAATTCCAGATTTACAAGCTGGATTTAGAAAAGGCAGAGGAACCAGAGATCAAAGTGCCAGCATCAGTTGGAGCATAGGATAAGCAAGAGAATTCCAGAAAAAAAAATCTACTTCTGCTAAAGTCTTTGATTGTGTGGATCACAACTGCTGCTGCTGCTGCTAAGTCACTTCAGTCGTGTCCGACTCTGTGTGACCCCATAGACGGCAGCCCACCAGGCTCCCCCGTCCCTGGGATTCTCCAGGCAAGAATACTGGAGTGGGTTGCCATTTCCTTCTCCAATGCATGAAAGAGAAAAGTGAAAGTGAAGTCGCTCAGTCTGTCTGACTGTTAGCGACCCCATGGACTGCAGCCCACCAGGCTACTCCGTCCATTGGATTTTCCAGGCAAGAGTACTGGGGTGGGGTGCCATTTCCTTCCCCGGTGGATCACAACAACCTATGGAAAATTCTTAAAGAGATGAGAATACCAAACCACCTTATCTGCCTTCTGAGAAACCTGTATGTATGTCAAGAAGCAGCAGTTAGAACTGGACATGAAATGGCAGACTGGTTCAAAATAGGAAAGGAGAACATCAAGGTTGTACATTGTCACCTTGCTTATTTAACTTATATGCAGAGTACATCATGCAAAATGCTAGGCTGGATGAAGTACAACTTGGAATCAAGATTGCCAGGAGAAATATCAATAACTTCAAATACGCAAATGACACTTCCCTTATGGCAGAAAGTTAAGAGGAACTAAAGAGCCTCTTGATGAAGTTGAAAGAGGAGAGTGGAAAAGCTGACTTAAAGCTCAACATTCAAAAAGTGAAGATCATGGCATCTGGTTACATGACTTCATGGTAAATAGATTTGGAAACAATGGAAACAGTGACAGAGTTTATTTTGGGGGGCTCCAAAATCACTGCAGATGGTGACTGCAGCCATGAACTTAAAAGATACATGCTCTTTTGAAGAAAAGCTATGACAAACCTAGAGAGTGTATCAAAAAGCAGAGACCTACTCTGCTGACAGAGTATAGTCAAAGATCAAAAAGCAGAGACCTACTCTGCTGACAGAGTATAGTCAAAGCTCTGGTTTTTCCAGTAGTCATGTATGGATGTGAGAGTTGGTCCATAGAGAAGGCTGAGCACTGAAGAACTGATGTCTTCTAACTGAAGTTTTGGAGAAAACTCTTGAGAGCCCCAAGGACATCATACTAGTCAATCCTAAAGGAAATCAACCCTGAATATTCATTCAAAGGACTGATGCTGAAGCTGAAACTCCAACACTTTGGGCACCTTATGCAAAGAGCCAACTCATTGGAAAAGACTCCCTTGCTGGGAAAGATTGAAGACAAGGGGAGAAGGGGAAGACAGAGGACGAGATGACTGGGTGATATCACCAACTCAACGGACATGAGTTTGAGGAAATTCTGCGACATGGTGGAGGACAGGGAAGCCTGGCATGCTGTAGTCCATGGGGTCAAAAAAAGTCAGACATAGCTGAGCAATTGAACAACAACAAGGGAAGTGATATAAAGCATGAATACTATAGTTAGCAAAACTATATTATATATTTGAAATTTTCTAAGAGAATAGATCTTAAAACTTCTCATCAGAATATAAAAACTTATGTAACTATGTGATGTGATGGATGTTAAGTAACCTTTATGTGCTTATCTTTTTCCAGTATATACATATATCAAATCATTATGTTGCATACCTTAATCTTATACAAAGTAATATGTCTATTGTGTCTCAATTGGGGAAAAATACAAAATGTGAACAGGCAAATAACAAGTGAGAGGATTTAATCAGTCAAACCTCCCAACAAAGAAATGCCCAGTGACAGGTTATTTCACTGGTGATTTTCATGAAACCTTTCAATAAGAATTAACACCAGTCCTTCTCAAACTAGTCCAAAAACTTGAAGTGAAAGGAACACTCTCAAACTCATTTTATGAGGCCAGCATTACCCCAAAACCAAAGCTGGATAAAGTTAACTACTAGGTAATACAGGCCAATAACTTTGATGAGTATAGATGCAAAAATTCTCAACAAAATACTAGCAAACCAAATTCAACAACATGTAAATAGATCATGCACCATCATCAAGTGTGATTCATGTCTAGTATGGAGACATTGTCTACATATGTAAATCAATAAATATATACCACATTTACAGAGAAAGGTAAAAATCACATAATCACCTCAATTTTTTATGACAAGTTCACTGCCAATAGCATCATATTCAATGGTAAGAATTTGAAAGCATTTCCTCTAAGATCAGGGTAAAGAGAATGACACCAACTCTCACCACTCCTATTCAACATAACTCAGAAAGTCCTAGCCAGAGTGGTCAGGAAAGAAAAAGCAATTAAAGTCAGAAGTCAAGTATCTCTGTTTGCAGATGACATGATTTCATATGTATAAAACTGTAGAAACTCTTAAGACATAAAAATATTCAAATAAAGGAATTCAGTAATATTTCAGTATACAAAATCAGTTGTACAAAAATCAGTTTTGTTACAATAACAACAAACATCCACTGAGAAATTAACAACATAACCCCATTTGCAATAGAACAAAATAATAAAATACTTAGGAATAGGTTTAAAAAAGAAAGTTAAAGATCTGTACATTTAAATCTATTAGACATTTATGAAAAAAATGAAGAAACAAAAAAATGGAAAGATATCACATATTCATGGATTATAAGATGATATTGTGGAAATGACCTTACTACACAAAGCCATCTGTATATTTGGTGTAATCCCTACCTCAAATTCCATGGCATTTTTCATAGAAGGAGAAAAAAAAAAAGAGTCCTAAAATTCATATGGAACCAGAAAAGACCCCAATTTACCAAAGAAATTCTGAGAAAGAAGAACAAAATTGGGGGCAATCATGCATCCCAATTTCAAACTATATTACAAAACTATAGTAATCCAAAAAGTATGGTGCTTACATTAAAAATCAACATATAGATGAATGGAACAGAATTGAGGGCCCAATTATAAAACCATACTTATGTTCAGCTACTATTTGTAAGGAGGCCAGGAATATTCAGAAAGGGAAAATTTGTTGTTTTTGTTTTAGTGGCTCATCATGTCCAGCTCTTTGCCACCCCATGGACTGTAGCCCACCAGGCTTCTCTGTCCATGGGCTTACCCAGGCAAGAATACTGGAGTGGGTTGCCATTTCCTTCTCCAGGGTATCTTCCCAACCCAGGGATTGAACCTGCATCTCCTGCATTGAAGGTGTTTCTTTACCACTGNGGCAAGAATACTGGAGTGGGTTGCCATTTCCTTCTCCAGGGTATCTTCCCAACCCAGGGATTGAACCTGCATCTCCTGCATTGAAGGTGTTTCTTTACCACTGAGCCAGGGTGGAAACACAAGGGAAATACTCTTTTATTAATGGCATTGGAGAAATTAGATATTTACATGCAGAGGACTGTATCAACCCCCCCCCATACTACACCAGTCACAAAAATTAACTCAAAGCAGATTAATGATTTATGTGTAAGACTCACATATGTAGAAATCCTAGAAGAAAACATAGAGAAAATACTCCTTGACATTGGTCTTGCCAATGAGTTTTTAAATATGACACCTAAAGCACAAGCCAGAGAAACAAAAATAAGCAAGTGGGACTTGAATTCTGCTCAGCAAAAGACAAACTATTAACAAAATGAAAAGGCTCCCTATGAAATGGGAGAAATTATTTATAAACCATATACCCAATAAAGACATATACATACACACCATGGTATACTGTTCAGCCATAAAAAGAAAGAAATCCTATCATTTATGGAAATCTGAATGATCTTTAGGGAGTTATGCTGTGAGAAATAAGTCATAAAATACAAATATTATCTGATGTCTCTTTTAAATGCAAGCTGAAAAATGAAAAGTTATAGAAACAGAAAATAGATTGCTGGTTGCCAGATTTTGGGGTTGGCATTGGGGAAAGTGGGGATTTGTTGGTCAAAGGGCACAAACTTCGAGTTATATGATGAAGTTCTGGGGATATAATAAACAGTATGGTTAATATAGTTAACAGTACTCTATTGTATACTTAGGAGGTGCTAAGAGTATTACATACTTAGGAGGTTCTTAAATGTTCTTACCACAAACAAAAGTAATTGTGTGAGGTGATGGATGTGTTAACTAAGCTTATTGTGGTAATTATTTCACAATATATACATGTAATGTATCATCACATTTAACGTCTTATGCTTACACAATATTATGTCAGTTATATCTCAATAAAGCTGGAAAACAATAATAAGGATAAAAAACAGCAAAATACTCACTTTTAGAAAAGAGGTGTTTCCTTCTCACTGACCTGCTGATGGCTTAATATGATATATGATGGCTTAATGTGACATTGCTTCCAGGGTAATGGGATCAAGTCATCAAACAAAGACAAACAGAGAAGCTGTAATGTTGAAATTTCAGACACTGATCACCAAATGAAAAAGGTATTTGGGAGCAACAGAGAAATCATTCTTGCATTCTGAATCATATGCTTTGTGCTTCAGCCTATTCTGTTTTGAATATATATAAGGATTAAAAGTGGGGCACTAGGTGATTTGAGAAGCCTCTTGCTACTTAATTTATACCATTTCCCTTTGATCTCCCATCTACTCTAGGTGTCAACTCTGCCCGCTCAGTTCCTCCTTCCTACCCACCACCACAGGACCCGTTAAACCAGGGCCAATACCTGGTCCCTGATGGCATCGCTCAGTCGCAGGTCTTTGAGTTCACCGAACCCAAGCGCAGCCAGTCACCATTCTGGCAAAACTTCAGCAGGTTAACCCCCTTCAAAAAATAATACCAACAGGGAGGCAGATAATTTTAAAATAAATAAAATTATATTTATAGATGGACCTTTTTTTGGAGAAGCACTGTTGAAATTTATATATATATACATATACACACACATGCATACACACACATACACAAAAACACACAAAGTCTTGAGTGTACACACCCATACAACCACTCAACTACACACACACACACACACACACACACACACACACTCACTCACTCTCACACTCACACACTCACACACGCAGAAGGACCAAAAATGTTTTCTGTTGTTTTGGGCAAGTAAAACTGTAGTTGATAGGAAGAAGTACCAATGACTTCCAAACACTTGATCCCTTAAAAAGTTTTCTGTTCTTATCCTTCCCCCCTCCCCTTTACTTTCAGAAACTTATATTTCTATTTGTTACTTTTTTGTTGAGATAATCTTTTTGCTCTCCTGTGAATGATTCATTGAATTGTCATTATTAACATAGATGTGTTGTATTGATTTTTACTTTCCTGATGATACTGATGCTGATGACTTTTGAATTTAATTTAATATGGTGGCATTTGGGAGTTTTGAATTTCTTTTTTTTTCCTTTTATTTCTCATTGAGTAAAGGAAGGATCCCCTTTCTCCTCTCCCTCGACTGATCATCTGCGAATGTTCCTGCAGTTACCCCAAATAGCCTTTTTCCTGCATCTTCTGTCCTAGTCATACCAGTCTGGACATGCTCTGTTGTGCCCTGTGACATAACTGCTCAATATTTCTATTGCTTTCACTGTGTTTTAGGTGTTGTGGAGGGATTGAAACTAAACAGAAGTAAGAGAACATCAGAATAATGATACTAGACGGGACTTTTGTTCAGAAAATGTTCTGCATTTGGGCTGTTTCTTCTTCTAGCACTGGGGGTTCCCATGTTGTAGCACTGCTGGGTCATGACAGTTTTGTATCTGGGGTTTAGTTTGGGTCAGTTATTCTCTTCTTCATGCCACTTTGGTTATGGGGTTTCTTCTAGGCTTCTTCCTCCCCTAACTTAAAAAGTCTGAACTAGAAGCAAAGAGGCTGAGACTCTGCCCCTTGAAGGAGGGATTCAACTGTCTCCAATAACAGGTAGGTTTAGGATATGGTTCCCCACTGCAGTCAGTTCAGCAGCCTGGTTATACCTGCTTCACATTTACAGATTGTTTAGGCAGCATTGTTCAGAGTCTGTGAGAGGTCAAAACAGAGCTCACCTGACCAAGATCATCAGCTGTATTCAAATTATTGACCTAGACAGAATCCAGAGCTGAGAGTAATCTCTTATAGAAAAGAATAAAGATGGGCATGGAAAGAGACATCCTCAGTCCAAGATATGTACTTAAAGTTCCTAACTTAGGTGTAACTTCCCCCATTGTTAGCAGATTGCATGGATAATCTTCCATAGCTCCTTCCATCCTCCTCCATTTTCCTTCTTTCTCCTGCTCTCCCCTACACAGGAGGATTGCTGGTATGAGCATAATTAAAGCACTTTTGGAACTCAAAGAATGCCCTATTTCCAACATTCTCTCATCCCACCACATTTGAAGTAAGCAAGTGAGAAACCCAGGGGACATTTCCCTGTGGTGAAAGGATCTGAGGCAGAGTTGCTGCCCTTAGGTTCATTTTTGGCAGGCTTTACACTTCCCACACAAATAGACAGGCTCCCTATGTGTACTTCCTATTCCTCCTTTCTACATGGCCTCTTGGGTAGATAGACCTTGAATAGTAAGAAGAATATAGTACAAAGGAGTAAAGATGAGGCCTGCTATGGAGAGCCATTCTAGTGAGGAGATAGAGTCTGTCCTGGATCCTGTGGGAGAAGACTTCATCATGAAAGGACCTCAGCTTAATGAGCAGCAGCTGTGGCTGCATGGGACACTTAACTTAGCTAGCTTGATTGCTGCTTTTATGCTTCCTGATCCAGACCAGGCCCTGTCCAGCCTGGGAATTTTTCTTCTTTGGAATCAAATTACAAGCTGTTTAAGCTCACATTCCACCACACCCAAATAAGACTTGAGGAGTACGCCAAGGATAAGCCTGAATTGAGCAGGGCTAGAGCTCGGGACTGGCCACCACTGCTCAGCACAAGACCCAACTACTTAAACCCCGTTGGCAAGGAACCTGGTATGGAGTGCCTCAGCTAAATTGACCTCCCTGTCAAACAGAATATCTGGCTGTGTAGGCCTTCCTTGAGTGTACATTATTTTCCCACTTTCCATTCTTTCCCATTAGGCCTGGCCTTGACATGTTTCTCCAGAGCTTGGGGGCACACCAAAAGGGAATGGTTGGACAGGTCCCTGAACCTACAGCTTCTCTTGGCCAAGCTCCCTCCCACACCCCCTTCCTGCTCCCCTGGGACTGTGTCCAGAGAAGCAGGACATAGAGCTCCAGGATCAGGGATTTTCACCTCTTTTCCACCTACCTCTCACCCACCCAATTCACTGGTCTCATCAGATGCCAATAACTCAATAAGAAATCAGTTTACCATTGGTCAGAAAATTCCTCTAACCAATGATAGCAAGCAGACCAGTGATGGACAGCCTCAAGGGAAGCCCCCATTACCTGAGTTCAGAATCCAAGCCTATTCTGTGTCCCCACAGCAGTGCTCTCCCCAAGGAATTTGTAAATCTCTGTTTCTGCATGGCCCAGAGATCCCCTTTCCTCACCTCAATGAGGCCTGGATTTGCTCTCCAAAAGTCTTGGAACCTGCCATAGAATGGCTTAATCCAGAAGCTCAACTCCTCTTTCTCCCTCTCTCTCTCATCCCTTCTACATGTATGTCTCTAAAGGATGTGTAAGGACAGCAACAAGAGAGTTCTAACAATTCTAGTGTGAAACCAAATAGTGATCTTTTAGTGCTTTGGGGATGGGTGGGCTGGGGTGGATGGATGGGCAACAGTGATTTTGATTACCCCTGCTGCTCTGCACTTGCCAGTTTATTATTTCATTTCTTCTATCTGATTGTTTGACCCTGTCAAACAAGTGTCAAAGTTGTGTGTTTAAAAAATGTTTAACAAAAATATGATGTTGTAATGACACAAAGCCTTATGAAAATATTTATGGAGTTCAATAAAAGAAGTAAAAAACACCTCTAGGCATAGCTCTCATGCTATTTTGTGTGTATATGTTTTACCAATTGCTAAATAAAGGGAATTTGCCTGGTGGGGGGCAGCTTATCCCAGCCTCATCTACCAGTCCTGTTGTTCTATAGCCAGGCATACCATGGGCTGTCTGGCCTTTCATGTCATTTCTTAAAGAGTGGGCCACAAGAACCATGTTTGATTCTGTAACAGAGGCACTTCAAATGTCTTTATGGGTAGGACCGTCATTCATGTCACTTTACCCTTTGACTAGTCTTAAAGACCCATTCGTGACTTTGCTCCTTTTCCTTGCAGCTGCCAAGTCCAGTACTTGCCCTGTGCACTCTCACATGATCTTAAAAGCTGCTTTTTGATCCTAACCAGAATCCATATCACTCAGGAATCCCTCACCTCCAGCTACTTCCTAATGCCTCCAGTCCTGTTTCCTCTGAAATAGACATATTTATCCATCCCCCAAAGTGTTTATTTCATCATGGTGTCTCCTATACAAACATGCTCCTTGCTGTCCACAAGGCTCCTGTGTGGTATCTTATGTTACCCAGCAGAGACACAATAATAGTTTGTATGTTCTGATACTACTTCACCTGCCTTTTTCCAGAAGAAATAAACACTGACCCTAATGAAATGCTTATTCGTCACTCATCTCCCAATCTGCTTCAAACTGATCTCAGTGTTGGTTACTCTTAGAGTGTTCCTGGGTGCTGCATGGATTGAGGGGAGTTGGAAGCAAGAATATGGAATGAGCTGATACTAGCATATGAATGAGTATCACTCTCTATATTCTCCTCAAGAGCCCTGTCTCTAAGTTTTCTAGTATAGGCTTCCAACAGATGACTATGACCACCGGTCCTTTTGTCTCTAGTACCAAGAGAAAATAGAAGGAGGCCCAAGGTCTCTGCTGTGGGTTTTGGCTTACTTCAGTGTTTTAGTCACTGAGGCCACCACTCTGCTACTTAGCCTGCTAAACCTTTGGACCCTTTGGAATTTCCCTATTAATATTGACCTGCTTACTCCTGCCTCCCAGAGGCTTCTGTCCTGAATAGAATAGAATGCTGGTTAGATAGACCTTGCTCGCCCAGGCCTTTACCTATCAGGTCCAAGATAACAAAATGAGATCTCAGCATTCCCCCAAGTACAACCGCCTACAACACAACAGTTTAGCCTGGTCATAAGTATATTAGACCATCTGGGTTTGCCAATATGGTTGGAGAGGAATTTTTGGAGGTTAATTCATGTTCACTAGAAGCACACTATTCTGGTTCTATCTCTCCCATTTCTTTATTTTTTCTCCAGTAGGCCATGAGTGTTTTCTCATATGATTGGGAAAGAGTGAAAGGAATGGTGCATGGTCCTTTGTCCTTCAGAAGCATGTATTACTTCTATTTAACTCACCAATAGGTCCTTCAAGGCAGCTTTTTAGGTGAGGCTTTGTCCATCTCCACAACAGCCATGCTGCCAACCAACTGAATTAGATTCAACTTGCATATCCTAAATATATAATCTGGGATAGGCCTTGTGGTTGGTACACAAAAGATACCAAGATGACTAAAATAAAATCTCTGCCTACAATCTCAGAGTTCAGTGAGAACATATAAACATGGGCCATGACAAGGATGGATGAAGTCCTCAAGGCTCTCAGAAAATGGAGTGGTTAATTCTAATTGAGGAAGATCTTTGTAATCAGTCAGGATAAGTTTAGTGTGCTGCAATAAGAGATATTCCCCCAAATCTTTTTTTTCCTTGTTGTTTATCCATTTTTATTTTTTAATTTATTTATTTTAAATTGAATGATAATTGCTTTACAATATTGTGTTGTATTCATACATCAATATGAATCTTAATGGCTTAACATATAAGAGTTTATTTCTTGCTCCTACAAATCCTACTCTGAATCCAGGTAACTTTCCAGAGCAGCTATCACCCATGTGATAGTACACGATCTGGGCTTCTGCTGCCTTGCTACACCTCCATCTCAAAATGTAGTTCTATAATTACCACAGTTGAAGAGAGAGCCCTAGATCGTTTCTCACTTACAGTTAAATTCTCTAGCCATAACTGATTATATGGCCTCATCCAACTTTAAGGAATCAGAAAACTGTAAAAGTCTTACAAACTCAGAAGGGCAAGAGAACTAGATATGAATGAACATTAGACATCTCTACCAAAGAAGGAAATGTTTGAACTAAGTCTCAGAAGACAAAGAAAATTCTACCATATTGTGAATGTTAGAGCAATTGAGAAGTTAGGGGAAAGAGTTCACACAAGACAACCCTTCCTTCTGATACCAATTATGAGTCTAGGGATCCCAGATAACACCCTTAGGTTTGTTAATTCACTACAATACTCACAGATTCATTGGTATACTCATGGTTATGCCTTATGAAACCTAAAGGATACAGATGAAAATCAGCCAAGGGAAGAAGCATAGGGCAGAGTATAAGAAAGTACCAAACAGAGAGCTTCAATTTTCCTATTCCTGTGGAGTGAGGACAATGTTACTTTCCAGAATATGTGACAATATGCATGGAGTATTGCCATCCAGGAAAGCACACTCAAGTTTCTTAAGATTTTGTTCATGTTTTATCACTGCACTTGTGGCTGATCTCTGTTTACAGTCCCCTCAGAAGATGAACTGATACCAGGTAAATCAGAGCCCCCACCATAAATCACATTGTTGGTGTGGACAAAAACCCCATCCTAAATCACATTGCCATCCAGATAGAAAATTAGTAAGGAAACACAGGGCTTAAATAAAACTTTAGATCACCTGGATTTAATGGATATTTATAGAACATTCCATCCAAAAGCAGCAGACTACGCATTCCTTTCAAGTGCACACACAGAACATTCTCCAGTATTGACCACATGCAGAGCCATAAGGTGATTCTTGGTAAATTTAAGAAAATTAAAACCATATCAAGCATCCTTTCTTATCACAATGCTATAAGATTAGAAATAAACTACAATAAAAATTACAAAAAATACTATATGATATTAAACAGCTAAAGGATCACTGAAGAAATCAAAGAGGAAATAAAAAATACCTAGAGACAAATAAAAACAAAAGCACAACAGTCCAAAACCTATGGGAGACAGCAAAAGCAGTTCTAAGAGGGACATTTAGAGCATACAATCTTCCTCAAGAAATAAAAAAAAAAATCTCAGATAAAAGTCCTGACCTTACACCCAAAATATCTAGAGTAAGAATAAACAAAACTAAAGTTAGCAGAAGGAAAGAAATAACATCAGAGAAGAAATAAATGAAATAGGAACAAAGAAAACAATTGTAAAGATCAATGAAATTTAAAGCTGGTTCTTTGAAAAGATAAAAAATAAAATAAAATTTTAGCCACACTCATCAAAGAAAAAAGGGAAATAAATAAAATTAGAAATGAAAAAAGAAGTTAAAATTTACTCTGCAGAAACACAAGGATTATTAGAGACTACTATGAGCAACTCTATGCCAACAAAATGGACAACTTGGAAAAATGGACATATTCATAGAAAAGTGCAAATCCCAAAAGAGAACCAGGAAGAAATAGAAATTATGAATAGACCAATCACAAACACTGAAATTGAAACTGTGATTTAAAAACTCCCAGAAGACAAATGGTTTCACAAGTGACTGATGGTTTCACAGGTGACTTCTATCATACATTTAGAGAAGGGTTAACATCTATCTTCTGAAACTGTTGCAAAAGATTGCAGAGGAAGGAATACTTCCAAACTCATTCTATGGGGCCACTATAACCCTGATACCAACACCAGACAGAGATACCACTAAAAAAGAAAATTACAGGCCAATATCACTGATCCACATAGATGCAAAAATCCTCAACAAAATACAAGCAATTTGAATCCAACAGTACATTTAGGAAGACCATACACCATGATCACAGGATTCATCCCAGGTATGCAAGGATTTTTGAATATTCGCAAATCAACCAATGTGATACACAGCATCAACAAACTGAAGAATAAAAAATATACATCTCAATAGATACATAAAAGGCTTTTGACAAAATTCAGAACACATTTGTGATCAAAACCCTCCAGAAAATGGGCATAGAGGGAATATATCTCAATATAATAAAGGCCATATATGACAGATTTGCAACTAATATCATACTCAATGGTGAAAGCTGAAAGCATTTCCTCTAAGATCAGGAAAAAGACAAGGATGTCAACTCTCAGAGAAGAAAAAGAAGTAAAGGGAACCCAAATTGGAAAAGAAGAAATTAAGCTGTCACTATTTACAGATGACATGGTACTATACATAGAAGATCCTGAAGATGCTACCAGAAAATTTCTAGAACACATCAGTGAATCAGATAAAGTTGCAGGTTTCAAATTAATACATATATGCAACAGATATCTATTGCATTTCTATACACCAACAAGGGAATTCCAGAAAAACATATACTTCTGCTTCATTGACTTTGCTAAAAACTTTGTGTGGATCACAACAAACTGTGGAAAATTCTTAAATAGAAATACCAGACCAACTTATCTGCCTCCTGACAAACCTGTATGCAGATCAAGAAGCAACAGTTAGAACCAGACATGGAACAACAAAATGGTTCCAAATTGGGAAAGGAGTAAGTCAAGGCTGTATATTGTCACCTGCTACTTTAGCTAATATGCACAGTATGTCATGCAAAATGGCAAGCTGGATGAAATTCAAGCTGGAATCAAGATTGCTGGGAGAGATAACAATAACCTCAGATATGCAGATGACACCACCCTAATGGCAAAAAAAATGAAGAACTAAAAAGCTTCTTGAAGAAGGTGAAAGAGGAGAGTGAATAAGCTGGCAATAAACTCAACATTCAAAAACCTAAGATGATGACATCGAGTCCCATCACTTTATGACAAATAGATAGGGAAACAATGGAAACAGTGACAATTTTCTTTTCTTGGCCTCCAAAATCACTGTGGATGGCAGCTGCAACAATTAAATTAAAAGACACTTGCTCTTTGGAAGAAAAACTATTACAAATCTAGACAGGGTATTAAAAAGCAGAGACATTACTTTGCCAACAAAGGTCTGTATAGTCAAAGCTTTGGTTTTTCCTGTAATTATGTAGGGACATGAGAGCTGGATAATACAAAAGGCTGATCACTGAAAACTTGATGTTTTTGAACTGTGGTGCTGGAGAAGACTCTTGAGAGTCCCTTGGACAGCAAAGAGATCAAACAAGTCAATCCTAAAGGAAAAGGAAATAATCCCTGAATATTCTTTGGAAAGACTAACACTGAAGCTCCAATAGTTTGGCTACCTGATGCTAAGAGCCAGCTCATTGGAAAAGACCCTGATGCTGGAAAAGATTGAGGGCAGGGGGAGAATGGGGCAACAGTGGATGAGACAGTTCGACGGCATCACTGACTAATGGACATGAGTTTGAGCAAACTCTGGGAGACAGTAAAGGATGAACCCTGGCATACTGCAGTCCATGGGGTCCAAGAGGATGGACATGACTGAGTGACTGAACTACAAATGAAAAAAAATCAAAGAGAAATTCAAGAAACACTTCCTTTTACCATCACCTCAAAAGGAATAAAATACCTAGGACTAAACTAGGAAAGACTGAGGACAGGAGGAGAATGGGCAACAGAGGATGACACACATGGATGGCATCATCGACTAACGGACATGAGTTGGAGTAAACTCCAGGAGTTGGTGATGGACAGGGAGGCCTGGCATGCTGTGGTCCATGGGGTCACAAGGATTCAGACATGGCTGAGTGACTGACCTGAAACATACCTAAGGAGACAAAACACCTGTATTCCTCAAAACTATGAGAAACTGATGAAAGAAATCAAATATTCATGTTGATGTTTGGCAAATACCAACACAATTCTGTGAAGCAATCATCCTTCAATTAAAAAATAAATAAATTATCTCAGATACCTATTCAGGACTACCAATGAGTGCCATTCTAATAAACACCCCCAAAATCTAGTTTCTGGGGATAAGATTTCTCAAGATAGCTCTAAAGAGCCAACACAGCTTGACAGAGATTATACTCCAAAACAGACAGGAGATAGATCTTCTGATTCCTGAACAAGGAGGGACTTGAGCCATCCTGGCAATGTGAATTTAAAAGTGACTAATGCACCTACTAGTCCTTGTTATGCTACATTGATGATGCTTATGACCATTCCATGTACTGTCAATTGTCTAACCTGTTTTGTCTCTGCCCAGGTCAACAAAGATGTAAAACTACAGCCGACCACAGAAAATATCACTCACCCTTAAATGGACACCACTATAAGGACTCAGGCTTGAGACTAGCAAGAGGGGGAGGCCCAATAGCAAGAGGGGGAGGCCCAATATCCCTCGCCACCCCAGTTCAGCAGGAAGTAGCCAGAAAGACCTCGACGCCCCTATTCCCAAAGAATTGGGCCTCCCATCTCTTGAGGGGGGAATGTTAGGTAGGTAAAACAGGGAAAAGGAGTCCAAAATGGCAGTGGCTAAAAGACATGGAAGGGAAAAGTCCGCGAAAATAGAACAAAAGAAGGTCCGAGGACCAGAGAGAAGACTTCAAGTAGAACAAACAGCACTCCTGGCTAAGCCCAATTTGCATAGGGCAGGCTCAGGTGGAAGAAAACATATAAAAGGAGGAGCCAAAGCGCTTTCTCTCTCTTCCTCTCCCACGTGCGTGTGCTTTCTCTCTCCCCCCTCCCCCACATGCTCCTCCACTCTCTTCTCTCCAAGTCTTTGGGTTGGCATGCCCTCACGCTTCAAGGATGAATTCTCCTGCTATCTTCTAAATAAAATAGAGCTGTAACACTGA